>JACCIY010000110.1:0-117381 GCA_025506505.1 Flaveria sonorensis | reverse complement strand
ACGACGACGACGACGACGAATGTTGTCGAGAATCTGCTCGTTGAAGAGGAGGTTGAATGTGACAACCCCGGTTTGGGCCTAGAAAATTTTTTAAAAACCCATTGGGTCACACCTGACACCGAACCCCGACAAGGAAGCCATGCATGGGGCCCAACAACTTGGGGCTTGGGCACTCGTTAATACTCACACCCAAATGGGCTTTGGCCAACAAACCCTAAATGGGTCATTGGCCATGAAACTTAACGGGCTTTGACTCACAAAACCAATACGGGCCAATGGGCCATCATTTGATTATAGGGCATGCTGAACCGACCAAATGGGCCCCGGGCACGATACCTTAGAAGACGTAAATTTACTAAATGAACTTTGATTTAATTAATTAAGCACGTGGAATTTTAACAATTATTAAAATTCTAAAATCATAAACCCGGTTCACCGGAACAAAAATTGTTAAACAAAACCATAACGTTTAATAGCAATTTAAGTATATCAACAAAACATAATAAACGTAACCTTGAAATTATAAAATACGACGAGACGACGACTGTTGTCGAGAATCTGCTCGTTGAAGAGGACGTTGAATGTGACACCGCGATTTTTGGGCCTAGAAAATTTTTTAAAAACCCATTGGGTCACACCCTGACACCGAACCCCGACAAGGAAGCCATGCATTGGCCCAACAACTTTGGGCTTGGGCACTCGTTAATACTCACACCCAAATGGGCTTGGACCAACAAACTAAATGGGTCATTGGGCCATGAAACTTAACGGGCTTGACTCACAAAACCAATACGGGCCAATGGGCCATCATTGATTATAGGGCATGCTGAACCGACCAAATGGCCCGGGCACGATACCTTAGAAGACGTAAATTTACTAAATGAACTTTGATTTAATTAATTAAGCACGGGAATTTTAAAATTATTAAAATTCTAAATCATAAACCCCGTTCACCGGAAAAAAATTGTTAAACAAAACCATAACGTTTAATAGCAATTTAAGTATATCAACAAAACATAATAAACGTAACCTTGTAAATTATAAAATACGACGACGACGACGACGAATGTTGTCGAGAATCGCTCGTTGAAGAGGATGTTGAATGTGAGAAACCTGGATTTTGGGCCTAGAAACTTTTAAAAAACCATTGGGTCACACCCTGACACCGAACCCCGACAAGGAAGCCAAGCATTGGGCCCAACAACTTTGGGCTTGGGCACTCGTTAATACTCACACCCAAATGGGCTTTGGCCCAACAAACCCTAAATGGGTCATTGGGCCATGAAACTTAACGGGCTTTGACTCACAAAACCAATACGGGCCAATGGGCCATCATTTGATTATAGGGCATGCTGAACCGACCAAATGGGCCCCGGGCACGATACCTTAGAAGACGTAAATTTACTAAATGAACTTTGATTTAATTAATTAAGCACGTGGAATTTTAACAATTATTAAAATTCTAAAATCATAAACCCCGGTTCACCGGAACAAAAAATTTAAACAAAACCATAACGTTTAATAGCAATTTAAGTATATCAACAAAACATAATAAACGTAACCTTGTAAATTATAAAATACGACGACGACGACGACGAATGTTGTCGAGAATCTGCTCGTTGAAGAGGACGTTGAATGTGACAACCCCGGTTTTTGGGCCTAGAAAATTTTTTAAAAACCCATTGGGTCACACCCTGACACCAAACCCCGACAAGGAAGCCATGCATTGGGCCCAACAACTTTGGGCTTGGGCACTCGTTAATACTCACACCCAAATGGGCTTTGGCCCAACAACCCAAATGGGTCATTGGGCCATGAAACTTAACGGGCTTTGACTCACAAAACCAATACGGGCCAATGGGCATCATTGATTATAGGGCATGCTGAACCGACCAAATGGACCCGGGCACGATACCTTAGAGACGTAAATTACTAAATGAACTTTGATTAATTAATTAAGCACGGGAATTTTAAAAATTATTAAAATTCTAAAATCATAAACCCCGGTTCACCGGAACAAAAAATGTTAAACAAAACCATAACGTTTAATAGCAATTTAAGTATATCAACAAAACATAATAAACGTAACCTTGTAAATTATAAAATATGACGACGACAACGACGACGACGAAGACGACGACGACGAATGTTGTCGAGAATCTGCTCGTTGAAGAGGACGTTGAATGTGACAACCCCGGTTTTTGGGCCTAGAAAATTTTTTAAAAACCCATTGGGTCACACCCTGACACCGAACCCCGACAAGGAAGCCATGCATTGGGCCCAACAACTTTGGGCTTGGGCACTCGTTAATACTCACACCCAAATGGGCTTTGGCCCAACAAACCCTAAATGGGTCATTGGCCATGAAACTTAACGGGCTTTGACTCACAAAACCAATACGGGCCAATGGGCCATCATTTGATTATAGGGCATGCTGAACCGACCAAATGGGCCCGGGCACGATACCTTAGAAGACGTAAATTTACTAAATGAACTTTGATTTAATTAATTAAGCACGTGGAATTTTAACAATTATTAAAATTCTAAAATCATAAACCCGGTTCACCGGAACAAAAATTTTAAACAAAACCATAACGTTAATAGCATTTAAGTATATCAACAAAACATATAATCGTAACCTTGTAAATTATAAAATACGACGACGACGACATGTTGTCGAGAATCTGCTCGTTGAAGAGGACGTTGAATGTGACAACCCGATTTTTGGGCCTAGAAAATTTTTTAAAAACCCATTGGGTCACACCCTGACACCGAACCCCGACAAGGAAGCCATGCATTGGCCCAACAACTTTGAGCTTGGGCACTCGTTAATACTCACACCCAAATGGGCTTTGGCCAACAACCCTAAATGGGTCATTGGGCCATGAAACTTAACGGGCTTTGACTCACAAACCAATACGGGCCAATGGGCCATCATTTGATTATAGGGCATGCTGAATCGACCAAAATGGCCCGGGCACGATACCTTAGAGAACGTAAATTTACTAAATGAACTTTGAATAATTAATTAAGCACGTGGAATTTTAACAATTATTAAAATTCTAAAATCATAAAACCCGGTTCACCGGAAAAAAATTGTTAAACAAAACCATAAAGTTTAATAGCAATTTAAGTATATCAACAAAAATAATAAACGTAACCTTGTAAATTATAAATACGACGACGACGACGACGAATATTGTCGAGAATCGCTCGTTGAAGAGGACGTGAATGTGACAACCCCGGTTTTTGGGCCTAGAAAATTTTTAAAAACCCATTGGGTCACACCCTGACACCGAACCCCGACAAGGAAGCCATGCATTGGCCCAACAACTTGGGGCTTGGGCACTCGTTAATACTCACACCCAAATGGGCTTTGGCCCAACAAACCCTAAATGGGTCATTGGGCCATGAAACTTAACGGGCTTTGACTCACAAAACCAATACGGGCCAATGGGCCATCATTTGATTATAGGGCATGCTGAACCGACCAAATGGGCCCCGGGCACATACCTTAGAAGACGTAAATTTACTAAATAACTTTGATTTAATTAATTAAGCACGTGGAATTTTAACAATTATTAAAATTCTAAAATCATAAACCCGGTTCACCGGAACAAAAATTTTAAACAAAACCATAACGTTTAATAGCAATTAAGTATATCAACAAAACATATAAACGTAACCTTGTAAATTATAAAATACGACGATGACGACGAATGTTGTCGAGAATCTGCTCGTTGAAGAGGACGTTGAATGTGACAACCCCGGTTTTTGGCCTAGAAAATTTTTTAAAAACCCATTGGGTCACACCCTGACACCGAACCTCGACAAGGAAGCCATACATTGGGCCCAACAACTTTGCGCTTGGGCACTCGTTAATACTCACACCCAAATGGGCTTGGCCCAACAACCCTAAATGGGTCATTGGGCCATGAAACTTAACGGGCTTTGACTCACAAACCAATACGGGCCAATGGGCAATCATTTGATTATAGGGCATGCTGAAGACCAAATGGGCCCAGGCACGATACCTTAGAAGAACGTAAATTTACTAAATGAACTTTGATTTAATTAATTAAGCACGGGGAATTTTAACAATTATTAAAATTCTAAAATCATAAACCCCGGTTCACCGGAAAAAAAATTGTAAACAAAACCATAACGTTTAATAGCAATTTAAGTATCAACAAAACATAATAAACGTAACCTTGTAAATTATAAAATACGACAACGACGACGACCACGATGTTGTCGAGAATCCGCTCGTTGAGAGGATGTTGAATGTGACAACCCGGTTTTTGGCCTAGAAAATTTTTTAAAAACCCATTGGGTCACACCCTGACACCGAACCTCGACAAGGAAGCCATACATTGGGCCCAACAACTTTGCGCTTGGGCACTCGTTAATACTCACACCCAAATGGGCCTTGGCCCAATAAACCTAAATGGGTCATTGGGCAATGAAACTTAACGGGCTTTGACTCACAAAACCAATACGGGCCAATGGACCATCATTTGATTATAGGGCATACTGAACCGACCAATTGGGCCCCGGGCATGATACCTTAGAAGACGTAAATTTACTAAATGAACTTTGATTTAATTAATTAAGCACGTGGAGTTTTAACAATTATTAAAATTCTAAAATCATAAACCCCGGTTCACCGAAACAAAAATTTTAAACAAAACCATAACGTTTAATAGCGATTTAAGTATATCAACATAACATAATAAACATAACCTTGTAAATTATGTAATACGACGACGACGACGTTGTCGAGAATCTGCTCGTTGAAGAGGACGTTGAATGTGACAACCGCGTTTTTGGGCCTAGAAAATTTTTAAAAACCCATTGGGTCACACCCTGACACCGAACCCCGACAAGAAGCCATGCATTGGGCCCAACAACTTTGGCTTGGGCACTCGTTAATACTCACACCCAAATGGGCTTTGGCCCAACAAACCCTAAATGGGTCATTGGGCCATGAAACTTAACGGGCTTTGACTCACAAAACCAATACGGGCCAATGGGCCATCATTTGATTATAGGGCATGCTGAACCGACCAAATGGGCCCGGGCACGATACCTTAGAGACGTAAATTTACTAAATGAACTTTGAATTAATTAATTAAGCACAGGGAATTTTAACAATTATTAAAATTCTAAAATCATAAAACCCGGTTCACCGAAAAAAAATTGTTACAAAACCATAAAGTTTAATAGCAATTTAAGTATATCAACAAAACATAATAAACGTAACCTTGTAAATTATAAATACGACGACGACGACGACGAATGTTGTCGAGAATCGCTCGTTGAAGAGGACGTTGAATGTGACAACCTGGTTTTTGGGCCTAGAAAACTTTTTAAAAAACCATTGGGTCACACCCTAACACCGAACCCAGACAAGGAAGCCATGCATTGGGCCAACAACTTGGGGCTTGGGCACTCGTTAATACTCACACCCAAATGGGCTTTGGCCCAACAAACCCTAAATGGGTCATTGGGCCATGAAACTTAACAGGCTTTGACTCACAAAACCAATAGGGCCAATGGGCCATTTGATTATAGGGCATGCTGAACCGACCAAATGGGCCCGGGCACATACCTTAGAAGACGTAAATTTACTAAATGAACTTTGATTTAATTAATTAAGCACGTGGAATTTTAACAATTATTAAAATTCTAAAATCATAAATCCCGGTTCACCGGAACAAAAAATTTTAAACAAAACCATAACGTTTAATAGCAATTTAAGTATATCAACAAAACATATAAACGTAACCTTGTAAATTATAAAATACGATGACGACGACAACTATTGTCGAGAATCTGCTCGTTGAAGAGGACGTTGAATGTGACAACCACGATTTTTGGGCCTAGAAAATTTTTTAAAAACCCATTGGGTCACACCCTGACACCGAACCCCGACAAGGAAGCCATGCATTGGGCCCAACAACTTTGGGCTTGGGCACTCGTTAATACTCACACCCAAATGGGCTTTGGCCCAACAAACCCTAAATGGGTCATTGGGCCATGAAACTTAACGGGCTTTGACTCACAAAACCAATACGGGCCAATGGGCAATCATTTGATTATAGGGCATGCTGAATCGACCAAATGGGCCCAGGCACGATACCTTAGAGAACGTAAATTTACTAAATGAACTTTGAATTAATTAATTAAGCACGGAGAATTTTAACAATTATTAAAATTCTAAAATCATAAACCCCGGTTCACCGGAAAAAAAATTGTTAAACAAAACCATAACGTTTAATAGCAATTTAAGTATATCAACAAAACATAATAAACGTAACCTTGTAAATTATAAAATACGACGACGACGACGACCACGAGTATTGTCGAGAATCCGCTCGTTGAAGAGGTTGTTGAATATGACAACCTTGGTTTTTGGGCCTAGAAAACTTTTTAAAAACCCATTGGGTCACACCCTGTCACCGAACCCCGACAAGGAAGCCATGCATTGGGCCCAACAACTTTGGGCTTGGGCACTCGTTAATACTCACACCCAAATGGGCTTTGGCGCAACAAACCTAAATGGATCATTGGGCCATGAAACTTAACGGGCTTTGACTCACAAAACCAATACGGGCCAATGGGCCATCATTTGATTATAGGGAATGCTGAACCGACCAAATGGGCCCCGGGCACGATACCTTAGAAGACGTAAATTTACTAAATGAACTTTGATTTAATTAATTAAGCACGTGTAATTTTAACAATTATTAAAATTCTAAAATCATAAACCCCGGTTCACCGGAACATAAATTTTTAAACAAAACCATAACGTTTAATAGCATTTAAGTATATCAACAAAACATATAACGTAACCTTGTAAATTATAAAATACGACGACGACGAGATGTTGTCGAGAATCTGCTCGTTGAAGAGGACGTTGAATGTGACACCCCGCGTTTTGGGCCTAGAAAATTTTTAAAAACCCATTGGGTCACACCCTGACACCGAACCCCGACAAGCAAGCCATGCATTAGGCCCAACAACTTTGAGCTTGGGCACTCGTTAATACTCACACCCAAATGGGCTTTGGCCCAACAAACCCTAAATGGGTCATTGGGCCATGAAACTTAACGGGCTTTGACTCACAAAACCAATACGGGCCAATGGGCAATCATTTGATTATAGGGCATGCTGAATCGACCAAATAGGCCCCGGGCACGATACCTTAGAGAACGTAAATTTACTAAATGAACTTTGAATTAATTAATTAAGCACAGGGAATTTTAATAATTATTAAAATTCTAAAATCATAAAACCCGGTTCACCGGAAAAAAATTGTTAAACAAAACCATAAAGTTTAATAGCAATTTAAGTATATCAACAAAACTTAATATACGTAACCTTGTAAATTATAAAATACGACGACGACGACACGAATATTGTCGAGAATCGCTCGTTGAAGAGGATGTTGAATGTGACAACTTGGATTTTGGGCCTAGTAAAATTTTTTAAAAACCCATTGGGTCACACCCTAACTCCGAACCCAGACAAGGAAGCCATAAATTGGGCCCAACAACTTGGGGCTTGGGCACTCGTTAATACTCACACCCAAATGGGCTTTGGCCCAACAAACCCTAAATGGGTCATTGGGCCATGAAACTAACGGGCTTTGACTCACAAAACCAATACGGGCCAATGGGCCATCATTTGATTATAGGGCATGCTGAACCGACCAAATGGGCCCCGGGCACATACCTTAGAAGACGTAAATTTACTAAATGAACTTTGATTTAATTAATTAAGCACGTGGAATTTTAACAATTATTAAAATTCTAAAATCATAAATCCCGGTTCACCGGAACAAAAAATTTTAAACAAAACCATAACGTTTAATAGCAATTTAAGTATATCACAAAAACATATAAACGTAACCTTGTAAATTATAAAATACGACGAGACGACGACGACTGTTTCGAGAATCTGCTCGTTGAAGAGGACGTTGAATGTGACAACCGCGATTTTTGGGCCTAGAAATTTTTTTAAAAACCCATTGGGTCACACCCTGACACCGAACCCCGACAAGGAAGCCATGCATTGGGCCCAACAACTTTGAGCTTGGGCACTCGTTAATACTCACACCCAAATGGGCTTTGGACCAACAAACCCTAAATGGGTCATTGGGCCATGAAACTTAACGGGCTTTGACTCACAAAACCAATACGGGCCAATGGGCCATCATTTGATTATAGGGCATGCTGAACAACCAAATGGGCCCAGGCACGATACCTTAGAGACGTAAATTTACTAAATGAACTTTGAATTAATTAATTAAGCACGGAGAATTTTAACAATTATTAAAATTCTAAAATCATAAACCCGGTTCAACGGAAAAAAAATTGTTAAACAAAACCATAACGTTTAATAGCAATTTAAGTATATCAACAAAACATAATAAACGTAACCTTGTAAATTATAAAATACGACACGAAACGACCACGAATATTGTCGAGAATCTGCTCGTTGAAGAGGATGTTGAATGTGACAACCTCGGTTTTGGGCCTAGAAAACTTTTTAAAAACCCATTGGGTCACACCCTGACACCGAACCCGACAAGGAAGCCATGCATTGGGCCCAACAACTTTGGGCTTGGGCACTCGTTAATACTCACACCCAAATGGGCTTTGGCCCAACAAACCCTAAATGGGTCATTGGGCCATGAAACTTAACGGGCTTTGACTCACAAAACCAATACGGGCCAATGGGCCATCATTTGATTATAGGGAATGCTGAACCGACCAAATGGGCCCGGGCACGATACCTTAGAAGACGTAAATTTACTAAATGAACTTTGATTTAATTAATTAAGCACGTGGAATTTTAACAATTATTAAAATTCTAAAATCATAAACCCCGGTTCACCGGAACAAAAATTTTTAAACAAAACCATAACGTTTAATAGCAATTTAAGTATATCAACAAAACATAATAAACGTAACCTTGTAAATTAAAAATACGACGACGACGATGTTGTCGAGAATCTGCTCGTTGAAGAGGACGTTGAATGTGACAACCGCGATTTTTGGGCCTAGAAATTTTTTAAAAAACCCATTGGGTCACACCCTGACACCGAACCCCGACAAGAAAGCCATGCATTAGGCCAACAACTTTGGGCTTGGGCACTCGTTAATACTCACACCCAAATGGGCTTTGGCCCAACAAACCCTAAATGGGTCATTGGGCCATGAAACTTAACGGGCTTTGACTCACAAAACCAATACGGGCCAATGGGCAATCATTTGATTATAGGGCATGCTGACCGACCAAATAGGCCGGGCACGATACCTTAGAGACGTAAATTTACTAAATGAACTTTGATTTAATTAATTAAGCACAGGGAATTTTAATAATTATTAAAATTCTAAAATCATAAAACCCGGTTCACCGGAAAAAAATTGTTAAACAAAACCATAAAGTTTAATAGCAATTTAAGTATATCAACAAAACTTAATATACGTAACCTTGTAAATTATAAAATACGACGACGACGACCACGAATATTGTCGAGAATCCGCTCGTTGAAGAGGATGTTGAATATGAGAACCTTGGATTTTGGGCCTAGAAAACTTTTTAAAAACCCATTGGGTCACACCCTAACTCCGAACCCAGACAAGGAAGCCATAAATTGGGCCCAACAACTTGGGGCTTGGGCACTCGTTAATACTCACACCCAAATGGGCTTTGGCGCAACAAACCCTAAATGGGTCATTGGGCCATGAAACTTAACGGGCTTTGACTCACAAACCAATAGGGCCAATGGGCCATCATTTGATTATAGGGCATGCTGAACCTACCAAATGGGCCCCGGGCAACATACCTTAGAAGACGTAAATTTACTAAATAAACTTTGATTTAATTAATTAAGCACGTGGAATTTTAACAATTATTAAAATTCTAAAATCATAAATCCCGGTTCACCGGAACAAAAAATTTTACAAAACCATAACGTTTAATAGCAACTTAAGTATATCAACAAAACATATAAACGTAACCTTGTAAATTATAAAATACGACGATGACGACGACTGTTGTCGAGAATCTGCAGTTGAAGAGGACGTTGAATGTGACAACCGCGGTATTTGGGCCTAGAAAATTTTTTAAAAACCCATTGGGTCACACCCTGACACGAACCCCGACAAGGAAGCCATGCATGGGCCCAACAACAACTTGAGGCTTGGGCACTCGTTAATACTCACACCCAAATGGGCTTTGGCCCAACAAACCCTAAATGGGTCATTGGGCCATGAAACTTAACGGGCTTTGACTCACAAAACCAATACGGCCCAATGGGCAAACATTTGATTATAGGGCATGCTGAATCGACCAAATGGGCCCGGGCACGATACCTTAGAGAACGTAAATTTACTAAATGAACTTTGAATTAATTAATTAAGCATGGAGAATTTTAACAATTATTAAAATTCTAAAATCATAAACCCGGTTCAACGGAAAAAAAATTGTTAAACAAAACCATAACGTTTAATAGCAATTTAAGTATATCAACAAAACATAATAAACGTAACCTTGTAAATTATAAAATACGACAACGAAGACGACCACGAATATTGTCAAGAATCGCTCGTTGAAGAGGAGTTGAATATGACAACCTCGGTTTTTGGGCCTAGAAACTTTTTAAAAACCCATTGGGTCACACCTGACACCGAACCCCGACAAGGAAGCCATGCATTGGGCCTAACAACTTTGGGCTTGGGCACTCGTTAATACTCACACCCAAATGGGCTTTGGCGCAACAAATCCTAAATGGGTCATTGAGCCATGAAACTTAACGGGCTTTGACTCACAAAACCAATACGGGCCAATGGGCCATCATTTGATTATAGGGAATGCTGAACCGACCAAATGGGCCCGGGCACGATACCTTAGAAGACGTAAATTTACTAAATGAACTTTGATTTAATTAATTAAGCACGTGGAATTTTAACAATTATTAAAATTCTAAAATCATAAACCCCGGTTCACCGGAACATAAATTTTTAAACAAAAGCATAACGTTTAATAGCAGCTTAAGTATATCAACAAAACATATAATCGTAACCTTGTAAATTATAAAATACGACGACGACGACTGTTGTCGAGAATCTGCTCGTTGAAGAGGTCGTTGAATGTGACAACCGCGATTTTTGGGCCTAGAAAATTTTTTAAAAACCCATTGGGTCACACCCTGACACCGAACCCCGACAAGGAAGCCATGCATTAGGCCCAACAACTTTGAGCTTGGGCACTCGTTAATACTCACACCCAAATGGGCTTTGGCCCAACAAACCCTAAATGGGTCATTGGGCCATGAAACTTAACGGGCTTTGACTCACAAAACCAATACGGGCCAATGGGCAATCATTTGATTATAAGGCATGCTGAATCGACCAAATTGGCCCCGGGCACGATACCTTAGAGAACGTAAATTTACTAAATGAACTTTGAATTAATTAATTAAGCACAGGGAATTTTAATAATTATTAAAATTCTAAAATCATAAAACCCGGTTCACCGGAAAAAAATGTTAAACAAAAACATAAAGTTTAATAGCAATTTAAGTATATCAACAAAACATAATAACGTAACCTTGTAAATTATAAAATACGACGACGACGACCACGAATATGTCGAGAATCCGCTCGTTGAAGAGGATGTTGAATATGAGAACCTGGATTTTGGGCCTAGAAAACTTTTAAAAAACCATTGGGTCACACCCTAACACCGAACCCGACAAGGAAGCCAAATTGGCCCAACAACTTGGGGCTTGGGCACTCGTTAATACTCACACCCAAATGGGCTTTGGCGCAACAAACCCTAAATGGGTCATTGGGCCATGAAACTTAACGGGCTTTGACTCACAAAACCAATGCGGGCCAATGGGCCATCATTTGATTATAGGGCATGCTGAACCTACCAAATGGGCCCCGGGCAACATACCTTAGAAGACGTAAATTTACTAAATAAACTTTGATTTAATTAATTAAGCACGTGGAATTTTAACAATTATTAAAATTCTAAAATCATAAATCCCGGTTCACCGGAACAAAAAATTTTAAACAAAACCATAACGTTTAATAGCAACTTAAGTATATCAACAAAACATATAAACGTAACCTTGTAAAGTATAAAATACGACGATGACGACGACTGTTGTCGAGAATCTGCACGTTGAAGAGGACGTTGAATGTGACAACCGCGATATTTGGGCCTAGAAAATTTTTTAAAAACCCATTGGGTCACACCCTGACACCGAACCCCGACAAGGAAGCCATGCATTGGGCCCAACAACTTTGAGCTTGGGCACTCGTTAATACTCACACCCAAATGGGCTTTGGACCAACAAACCCTAAATGGGTCATTGGGCCATGAAACTTAACGGGCTTTGACTCACAAAACCAATACGGGCCAATGAGCAATCATTTGATTATAGGGCATGCTGAATCAACCAAATGGGCCCAGGCACGATACCTTAGAGAACGTAAATTTACTAAATGAACTTTGAATTAATTAATTAAGCACGGAGAATTTTAACAATTATTAAAATTCTAAAATCATAAACCCCGGTTCAACGGAAAAAAAATTGTTAAACAAAACCATAACGTTTAATAGCAATTTAAGTATATCAACAAAACATAATAAACGTAACCTTGTAAATTATAAAATACGACAACGAAGACGACCACGAATATTGTCAAGAATCCGCACGTTGAAGAGGATGTTGAATATGACAACCTCGGTTTTTGGGCCTAGAAAACTTTTTAAAAACCCATTGGGTCACACCCTGACACCGAACCCCGACAAGGAAGCCATGCATTGGGCCTAACAACTTTGGGCTTGGGCACTCGTTAATACTCACACCCAAATGGGCTTTGGCGCAACAAATCCTAAATGGGTCATTGAGCCATGAAACTTAACGGGCTTTGACTCACAAAACCAATACGGGCCAATGGGCCATCATTTGATTATAGGGAATGCTGAACCGACCAAATGGGCCCCGGGCACGATACCTTAGAAGACGTAAATTTACTAAATGAACTTTGATTTAATTAATTAAGCACGTGGAATTTTAACAATTATTAAAATTCTAAAATCATAAACCCCGGTTCACCGGAACATAAATTTTTAAACAAAACCATAACGTTTAATAGCAGCTTAAGTATATCAACAAAACATATAATCGTAACCTTGTAAATTATAAAATACGACGACGACGACTGTTGTCGAGAATCTGCACGTTGAAGAGGTCGCTGAATGTGACAACCGCGATTTTTGGGCCTAGAAAATTTTTTAAAAACCCATTGGGTCACACCCTAACTCCGAACCCAGACAAGGAAGCCATAAATTGGGCCCAACAACTTTGGGCTTGGGCACTCGTTAATACTCACACCCAAATGGGCTTTGGCGCAACAAACCCTAAATGGGTCATTGGGCCATGAAACTTAACGGGCTTTGACTCACAAAACCAATGCGGGCCAATGGGCCATCATTTGATTATAGGGCATGCTGAACCTACCAAATGGGCCCCGGGCAACATACCTTAGAAGACGTAAATTTACTAAATGAACTTTGATTTAATTAATTAAGCACGTGGAATTTTAACAATTATTAAAATTCTAAAATCATAAATCCCGGTTCACCGGAACAAAAAATTTTAAACAAAACCATAACGTTTAATAGCAACTTAAGTATATCAACAAAACATATAAACGTAACCTTGTAAAGTATAAAATACGACGAAGACGACGACTGTTGTCGAGAATCTGCACGTTGAAGAGGACGTTAAATGTGACAACCGTGATATTTGGGCCTAAAATTTTTTTTAAAAACCCATTGGGTCACACCCGGACACCGAACCCCGACAAGGAAGCCATGCATTGGGCCCAACAACTTCGAGCTTGGGCACTCATTAATACTCACACCCAAATGGGCTTTGGCCCAACAAACCCTAAATGGGTCATTAGGCCATGAAACTTAACGGGCTTTGACTCACAAATCCAATACCGGCCAATGAGCAATCATTTGATTATAGGGCATGCTGAATCGACCAAATGGGCCCAGGCACGATACCTTAGAGAACGTAAATTTACTAAGTGAACTTTGAATTAATTAATTAAGCACGGAGAATTTTAACAATTATTAAAGTTCTAAAATCATAAACCCCGGTTCACCGGAAAAAAAATTGTTAAACAAAACCATAACGTTTAATAGCAATTTAAGTATATCAACGAAGCATAATAAACGTAACCTTGTAAATTATAAAATAGGACGACGAAGACGACCATGAATATTGTCGAGAATCCGCTCGTTGAAGAGGATGTTGAATATGACAACCTCGGTTTTTGGGCCTAGAAAACTTTTTAAAAACCCATTGGGTCACACCCTGACACCGAACCTAGACAAGAAAGCCATGCATTGGGCCCAACAACTTTGTGCTTGGGCACTCGTTAGTACTCACACCCAAATGAGCTTTGGCGCAACAAACCCTAAATGGGTCATTGGGCCATGAAACTTAACGGGCTTTGACTTACAAAACCAAAACGGGCCAATGGGCCATCATTTGATTATAGGGAATCCTGAACCGACCAAATGGGCCCCGGGCACGATACCTTAGAAGACGTAAATTTAGTAAATGAACTTTGATTTAATTAATTAAGCACGTGGAATTTTAACAATTATTAAAATTCTAAAATCATAAACCCCGGTTCACCGGTACAAAAAATTTTAAACAAAACCATAACGTTTAATAGCAACTTAAGTATATCAACAAAACATATAAACGTAACCTTGTAAAGTATAAAATACGACGATGACGACGACTGTTGTCGAGAATCTGCACGTTGAAGAGGACGTTGAATGTGACAACCGCGATATTTGGGCCTAGAAAATTTTTTAAAAACCCATTGGGTCACACCCTGACACCGAACCCCGACAAGGAAGCCATGCATTGGGCCCAACAACTTTGAGCCTGGGCACTCGTTAATACTCACACTCAATTGGGATTTGGCCCAACAAAACCTAAATGGGTTATTGGGCCATGAAACTTAACGGACTTTGACTCACAAAACCAATACAGGCCAATGGGCAATCATTTGATTATAGGGCATGCTGAATCGACCAAATGGGCCCCGGGCATGATACCTTAGAGAACGTAAATTTACTAAATGAACTTTGAATTAATTAATTAAGCACGGAGAATTTTAACAATTATTAAAATTCTAAAATCATAACCCCGGTTCACAAAAAAAAAATGTTAAACAAAACCATAACGTTTAATAGCAATTTAAGTATATCAACAACACATAATAAACGTAACCATGTAAATTATGAAATATGACGACGACGACGACGAATGTTTTCGAGAATCTGCTCGTTGAAGAGGATGTTGAATATGACAACCTTGGTTTTTGGGCCTAGAAAACTTTTTAAAAACCCATTGGGTCACACCCTGACACCGAACCCCGATAAGGAAGCCATAAATTGGGCCCAACAACTTTGGGCTTGGGCACTCGTTAATACTCACACCCAAATGGGCTTTGGCGCAACAAACCCTAAACGGGTCATTACGCCATGAAACTTAACGGGCTTTGACTCACAAAACCAATGCGGGCCAATGGGCCATCATTTGATTATAGGGCATGTTAAACCGACCAAATGGGCCCCGGGCACGATACCTTAGAAGACGTAAAATTACTAAATGAACTTTGATTTAATTAATTACGCACGTGGAATTTTAACAATTATTAAAATTCTAAATTCATAAACCCCGGTTCACCGGAACAAAATTTTTTAAAAAAAACCGTAACGTTTAATAGCAACTTAAATATATCAACAAAACATATAAAGGTAACCTAGTAATTATAAATACGATGACGACGACGACGACTGTTGTCGAGAATCTGCTCGTTGAAGAAGACGTTGAATGTGACAACCGCGATTTTTGGGCCTAGAAAATTTTTTAAAAACCCATTGGGTCACACCCTGACACCGAACCCCGACAAGAAAGCCATGCATCGGGCCCAACAACTTTGAGCTTCGGCACTCGTTAATACTCACACCCAAATGGGATTTGGCCCAACAAACACTAAATGGGTCATTGGGCCATGAAACTTAACGGGCATTGACTCACAAAATCAATACGGGCCAATGGGCAATCATTTGATTATAGGGCATGCTGAATCGACCAAATGGGCCCAGGCACGATACCTTAGAGAACGTAAATTTACTAAATGAACTTTGAATTAATTAATTAAGCACGGGGAATTTTAACAATGATTAAAATTCTAAAATCATAAACCCCGGTTCACCGAAAAAAAAACTGTTAAACAAAACCATAACGTTTAATAACAATTTAAGTATATACACAAAACATAATAAACGTAACCTTGTAAATTATAAAATACGATGACGACGACGACCACGAATATTGTCGAGAATCCGCTCGTTGAAGAGGATGTTGAATTTGACAACCTCGGTTTTTGGGCCTAGAAATTTTTTTAACAACTCATTGGGTCACACCCTGACACCGAACCCCGACAAGGAAGCCATGAATTGGGCCCAACAACTTTGAGCTTGGGCACTCGTTAATACTCACACCCAAATGGGCTTTGGTCCAATAACCCTAAATGGGTCATTGGGCCATGAACTTAACGGGCTTTGACTCACAAAACCAATACGGGCCAATGGGCCATCATTTGATTATAGGGCATGCCGAACCAACCAAATAGGCCCCGGGCACGATACCTTGGAGAACGTAAATTTACTAAATGAGCTTTGATTTAATTAAATAAGCATGAGGAATTTTAACAATTATTAAAATTCTAATATCATAAACCCCGATACACCAGAAAAAAAATTGTTAAACAAAACCATAAGTTTAATAGTAATTCAAGTATATCAACAAAACATAATAAACGTAGCCTTGTAAATTATAAAATATGACGACGACGACGAATATTGTCGAGAATCAGCTCGTTGAAAAGGATGTTGAAAATGACAACCTCGGTTTTTGGGCCTAAAAAACTTTTTAAAAACCCATTGGCTCACACCCTGACACCGAACCCCGACAAGGAATCCATTCATTGGGCCCAACAACGTTGGGCATAGGCACTCGTTAATACTCACAATCAAATGGGCTTTGGCGCAACAAACCCTAAATGGGTCATTGGGCCATGAAACTTAACGGGCTTTGACTCACAAAACCAATACGGGCCAATGGGCTATCATTGATTATAGGGAATGCTGAACTGACCAAATGGGCCCCGAGCATGATACCTTAGAAGAATTAAATTTACTAAATGAACTTTGATTTAATTAATTAAGTACGTGGAATTTTAACAATTACTAAAATTCTAAAATCATAAACCTCGCTTCACCGGAACAAAAATTTTTAAACAAAACCATAACGTTTAATATCAATTTAAGTATATCAACAAAACATATAAACGTAACCTTGTAAATTATAAAATACGTCGACGATGACGACGACGACTGTTGTCGAGAATCTGCTCGTTGAAGAGGACCTTGAATGTGACAACCCCGGATTTTGGGAATAGAAATTTTTTTAAAAACCCATTGGGTCACACCCTGACACCGAACCCCGACAAGGAAGCCATGCATTGAGCCCAACAACTTTGCGCTTGGGCACTCGTTAATACTCACACCCAAATAGGCTTTGGCCCAACAAACCCTAAATGGGTCGTTGGGCCCTGAAACTTAACGGGCTTTGATTCACAAAACCAATACGAGCCAATGGGCCATCATTTGATTATAGGGAATGCTGAACCGACCAAATGGGCTCCGGGCACGATACCTTAGAAGACGTAAATTTACTAAATGAACTTTGATTTAATTAATTAAGAACGTGGAATTTTAACAATTATTAAAATTCTAAAATCATAAACCCCCGTTCACCGGAAAAAAAATTGTTAAACAAAACAATAACGTTTAGTAGCAATTTAAGTATATCAATAAAACATAACAAACGTAACCTTGTAAATTATAAAATACGACGATGAAGACGACCGCGAATGTTGTCGAGAATCTGCTCGTTGAAGAGGATGTTGAATGTGACAACCTCGGTTTTTGGGCCTAGAAAAATTTTAAAAACACATTGGGTCTCACCCTGACACCTAACCCCGACAAGGAAGCCATGCATTGGGCCCAACAACTTTGGGCTTGGGCACTCGTTAATACTCACACCCAAATTGGCTTTGGCCTAACAAACCCTAAATAGGTCATTGGGCCATGAAACTTAACGGGCTTTGACTCACAAAACCAATACGGGCCAATGGGCCATCATTTGATTATAGGGCATGCCGAACCAACCAAATGAGCCCCGGGCACGATACCTTGGAGAACGTAAATTTACTAAATGAGCTTTGATTTAATTAAATAAGCATGAGGAATTTTAACAATTATTAAAATTCTAATATCATAAACCCCGATACACCGGAAAAAAAATTGTTAAACAAAACCATAAGTTTAATAGTATTTCAAGTATATCAACAAAACATAATAAACGTAACCTTGTAAATTATAAAATATGACGACGACGACGAATTGTCGAGAATCCGCTCGTTGTAAAGGATGTTGAAAATGACAACCTCGGTTTGGGCCTAAAATACTTTTTAAAAACCCATTGACTCACACCATGACACCGAACCCCGACAAGGAATCCATTCATTGGGCCCAACAAATTTGGGCATAGGCACTCGTTAATACTCACAATCAAATGGGCTTTGGCGCAACAAACCTAAATGGGTCATTGGGCTATGAAACATAACGGGCTTTGACTCACAAAACCATTACAGGCCAATGGGCCATCATTTGATTATAGGGAATGCTGAACCGACAAATGGGCCCGGGCATGATACCTTAGAAGAAGTAAATTTACTAAATGAACTTTGATTTAATTAATTAAGTACGTGGAATTTTAACAATTAAAATTCTAAAATCATAAACCTCGCTTCACGGAACAAAAAATTTTTAAACAAAACCATAACGTTTAATATCAATTTAAGTATATCAACAAAACATATAAACGTAACCTTGTAAATATAAAATACGTCGACGATGACGACGACGACTGTTGTCGAGAATCTGCTCGTTGAAGAGGACCTTGAATGTGACAACCCCGGATTTTGGGCATAGAAATTTTTTTAAAAACCCATTGGGTCACACCCTGACACCGAACCCCGACAAGGAAGCCATGCATTGAGCCCAACAACTTGAGCTTGGGCACTCGTTAATACTCACACCCAAATAGGCTTGGCCCAACAAACCCTAAATGGGTCGTTGGGCCATGAAACTTAACGGGCTTTGACTCACAAAACCAATACGGGCCAATGGGCCATCATTTGATTATAGGGAATGCTGAACCGACCAAATGGCTCCGGGCACGATACCTTAGAAGACGTAAATTTACTAAATGAACTTTGATTTATTAATTAAGACGTGGAATTTTAACAATTATTAAAATTCTAAAATCATAAACCCCGGTTCACCGGAAAAAAAATTGTTAAACAAACATAACGTTAATAGCAATTTAAGTATATCAACAAAACATACAAACGTAACCTTGTAAATTATAAAAGACGACGATGAAGACGACCGCGATGTTGTCGAGAATCTGCTCGTTGAAGAGATGTTGAATGTGACAACCTCGGTTTTTGGGCCTAGAAAATTTTAAAAACACATTGGGTCTCACCCTGACACCGAACCCCGACAAGGAAACATGCATTGGGCCCAACAACTTTGGGCTTGGGCACTCGTTAAACTCACATCACCCAAATTGGCTTTGGCCTAACAAACCCTAAATAGGTCATTGGGCCATGAAACTTAACGGGCTTTGACTCACAAAACCAATACGAGCCAATGGGTCATTATTTGATTATAGGGCATGCTGATCCGACCAAATGGGCCCGGGGCACGATACCTTAGAAGGCATAAAATTACTAAATGAACTTTGATTTAATTAATTAAGTACGTGGATATTTAACAATTATTAAAATTCTAAAATCATAAACCCGGTTCACCGGAACAAAAATTTTTAAACAAAACCATACGTTTAATAGCAATTTAGTATATCAACAAAACATAATAAACGTAACCTTGTAAATTATAAAATACGATGACGACGACGACGACTGTTGTCGAGAATTGCTAGTTGAAGAGACGCTGAATGTGACAACCCCGGTTTTGGGCCTAGAAATTTTTTTAAAAACCATTGGGTCACACCCTGACAGCGAACCCCGACAAGGAAGCCATGCATTGGGCCCAACAACTTTGAGCTTGGGCACTCGTTAATACTCACACCCAATGGGCTTTGGCCCAACAAACCTAAATGGGTCATTGGGCCATGAAACTTAACGGCTTTGACTCACAAAACCAATACGGGCCAATGGGCAATCATTTGATTATAAGGCATGCTGAATCGACCAATGGGCCCCGAACACGATACCTAAGAGAACGTAAATTTACTAAATGAACTTTGAATTAATTAATTAAGCACGGGGAATTTAAACATTATTAAAATTCTAAAATCATAAACCCCGTTTATCAGAAAAAAAATTGTTAAACAAAACCATAACGTTTGTTAGAAAATTAAGTATATCAACAAAACATAATAAACGTAACCTTGTAAATTATAAAATACGACGCGACGACGACCACTAATGTTGTCGAGAATCTGCTCGTTGAAGAGGATGTTGAATTTGACAACCTCGGTTTTTGGGCCTGGAAAATTTTTAAAAACCCATCGGGTCACACACTGACACCGAACCCCAACAAGGAAGCCATGCATTGGGCCCAACAACTTTGAGCTTGGGCACTCGTTAATACTCACACCCAAATGGGCTTTGGCCCAACAGACCCTAAATGGGTCATTGGGCCATGAAACTTAACGGGCTTTGACTCACAAAACCAATACGGGCAAATGGGCCATCATTTGATTATAAGACATGCTGAACCGACCAAATGGGCCCCGGGCACAATACCTTATAAGACGTAAATTTACTAAATGAACTTTGATTTAATTAATTAAGCACGTGGAATTTTAACAATTATTAAAACTCTAAAATCGCAAACCCCGGTTCACCGGAACAAAAATTGTTAAACAAAACCATAACGTTTAATAGCAATTAAGTATATCAACAAAACAAATAAACGTAACCTTGTAAATTATAAAATACGACGACGAATGTTCTCGAGAATCTGCTCATTAAAGACGTTGAATGTGACAACCCCCGTTTTTGGGCCTAGAAATGTTTTTAAAAACCCATTGGGCACACCCCGACACCGAACCCCGACTAGGAATCCATGCATTGGGACCAACAACTTGAGGCTTGGGCACTCGTTAATACTCACACACCCAAAAGGCTTTGGCCCAACAACCCTAAATGGTCGTTGGGCCATGAAACTTAACGGGCTTTGACTCACAAAACCAATACGGCCAATGGGCATCATTTGATTATAGGGCATGCTGAACCGACCAAATGGGCCCCGGGCACGATATCTCAGAAGACATAAATTTACTAAATGAACTTTGATTTAATTAATTAAGCACGTGAAATTGTAACAATTATTAAAATTCTAAAATCATAAACCCTAAATGAACTTTGATTTAATTAATTAAGCACGAGGAATTTTAACAATTATTAAAATTCTAAAATCATAAACCCCGGTACACCGGAAAAAAAATTGTTAAACAAAACCATAAGTTTAATAGCAATTTAAGTATATCAACAAAACATAATAAACGTAACCTTGTAAATTATAAAATACGACGACGACGAGGACGAATATTGTCGAGAATCTGCTCGTTGAAGAGGATGTTGAATATGACAACCTCAGTTTTGGGCCTAGAAAACTTTTTTAAAACTCATTGGGTCACACCCTGACACCGAACCCCGATAAGGAAGCCATGCATTGGGTCCAACAACTTTGGGCTTGGGCACTCGTTAATACTCACACCCAAATGGGCTTTGGCGCAACAAACCTAAATGGGTCATTGGGCCATGAAACTTAATGGTATTTGACTCAAAAAACAAATACTGGCCAATGGGCCATCATTTGATTATAGGGCAGGCTGAACCGAAAAAATGGGCCCCGGGCACGATACCTTAGAAGAAGTAAATGTACTAAATGAACTTTGATTTAATTAATTAAGCCAGTTGAATTTTAACAAATATTAAAATTCTAAAATCATAAACCCCGGTTCACCGGAACAAAAATTGTTAAACAAAACCATAACGATTAATAGCAATTTAAGTATATCAACAAAACATAATAAACGTAACCTTGTAAATTATAAAATACGATGACGACGACGACTGTTGTCGAGAATCTGCTCGTTGAAGAGGAAGTTGAATGTGACAACCCCGGTTTTGGGCCTAAAATTTTTTAAAAACCCATTGGGTCACACCCTGACACTAAAACCTGACAAGGAAGCCATCCATTGGGCCCAACAACTTTGAGCTTGGGCACTCGTTAATACTCACACCCAAATGGGCTTTGACCCAACAAACCCTAAATGGTCATTGGCTATGAAACTTAACGGGCTTTGACTCACAAAACCAATACGGGCCAATGGGCCATCATTTGATTATAGGGCATGCTGAATCGACCAATTGGCCATAGGCACCATACCTTAGAGAACGTAAATTTACTAAATAACTTTGATTTAATTAATTAAGCACGGGAATTTTAACAATTTTTAAAATTTTAAAATTAGAAACCCCGGTACACTAGAAAAAATTGTAAACAATACCATAACATTAATAGCAATTTACTTATATCAACAAAACATAATACACGTAACCTTGTAAATTATAAAATACGACGACGATGGCGGCGAATGTTGTCGAAAATCTGCTCGTTGAAGAGGACGTTGAATGTGACAACCTCCGTTTTTGGGCCTAGAAAGTTTTTAAAAACCCATTGGGTCACACCCTAACACCGAACCCCGACAAGGAAGCCATGCATTGGGCCCAACAACTTCGGGCTTAGGCACTCCTTAATACTCACATCCAAATGGGCTTTGGCCCAACAAACCTTAAATGGGTCATTGGGCCATAAAACTTAACAGGCTTTGACTCACAAAACCAATACGGGCCAATGGGCCATCATTTGATTATAAGGCATGCTAAATCGACCAAATGGGCCTCGGGGACGACACTTTAGAAGACGTAAATTTACTAAATGAACTTTTATTAAATTAATTAAGCACGTGGAATTTTAACAATTATTAAAACTCTAAAATCAAAAACCCCGGTTCACCGGAACAAAAATTGTTAAACAAAACCATAACGTTTAATAGCAATTTAAGTATATCAACAAAACATAATAAACGTAACCTTGTAAATTATAAAATACGACGACGAATGTTGTCGAGAATCTGCTCATTGAAGAGGACGTTGAATGTGACAACTCCCGTTTTTGGGCCTAGAAATGTTTTTAAAAACCCATTGGGCAACACCCCGACACCGAACCCCGACTAGGAATCCATGCATTGGGACCAACAACTTTGAGCTTGGGCACTCGTTAATACTCACACCCAAAAAGGCTTTGGCCCAACAAACCCTAAATGGGTCGTTGGGCCATGAAACTTAACGGGCTTTGACTCACAAAACCAATACGGGCCAATGGGCCATCATTTGATTATAGGGCATGCTGAACCGACCAAATGGGCCCCGGGCACGATATCTCCGAAGACATAAATTTACTAAATGAACTTTGATTTAATTAATTAAGCACGTGGAATTGTAACAATTATTAAAATTCTAAAATCATAAACCCTAAATGAACTTTGATTTAATTAATTAAGCACGAGGAATTTTAACAATTATTAAAATTCTAAAATCATAAACCCCGTACACCGGAAAAAAAATTGTTAAACAAAACCATAAGTTTAATAGCAATTTAAGTATATCAACAAAACATAATAAACGTAACCTTGTAAATTATAAATACGACGACGACGAGACGAATATTGTCGAGAATCTGCTCGTTGAAGAGGATGTTGAATATGACAACCTCAGTTTTGGGCCTAGAAAACTTTTTTAAAACTCATTGGGTCACCCCTGACACCGAACCCCAACATGGAAGCCATGCATTGGGCTCAACAACTTTGAGCTTGGGCACTCGTTAATACTCCCACCGAAATGGGCTTTGGCCCAACAAACCTTAAATGGGTCACTGGGCCATGAAACTTAACGGGCTTTGACTCACAAAACCAATACGGTCCAATGGGCCATCATTTGATTATTGGGCATGCCGAACCGACCAATTATTAAAATTCTAAAATCATAAACCCCGGTACACCGGAAAAAAATTGTTAAACAAAACCATAAGTTTAATAGCAATTTAAGTATATCAACAAAACATAATAAACGTAACCTTGTAAATTATAAATACGACGACGACGAGGACGAATATTGTCGAGAATCTGCTCGTTGAAGAGGATGTTGAATATGACAACCTCAGTTTTGGGCCTAGAAAACTTTTTTTAAAACTCATTGGGTCACACCCTGACACCGAACCCCGATAAGGAAGCCATGCATTGGGTCCAACAACTTTGGGCTTGGGCACTCGTTAATACTCACACCCAAATGGGCTTTGGCGCAACAAACCTAAATGGGTCATTGGGCCATGAAACTTAACGGGCTTTGACTCAAAAAACCAATACTGGCCAATGGGCCATCATTTGATAATAGGGCAGGCTGAACCGAAAAAATGGGCCCCGGGCACGATACCTTAGAAGAAGTAAATGTACTAAATGAACTTTGATTTAATTAATTAAGCCAGTTGAATTTTAACAAATATTAAAATTCTAAAATCATAAACCCCGGTTCACCGGAACAAAAATTGTTAAACAAAACCATAACGTTTAATAGCAATTTAAGTATATCAACAAAACATAATAAACGTAACCTTGTAAATTATAAAATACGATTTTAGACGACGACTGCTGTTGTCGAGAATCTGCTCGTTGAAGAGGAAGTTGAATGTGACAACCCCGGTTTTTGGGCCTGAAATTTTTTTAAAAACCCATTGGGTCACACCCTGACACTGAAACCTGACAAGGAAGCCATCCATTGGGCCCAACAACTTTGATCTTGGGCACTCGTTAATACTCACACCCAAATGGGCTTTGACCCAACAAACCCTAAATGGGTCATTGGGCCATGAAACTTAACGGGCTTTGACTCACAAAACCAATACGGGCCAATGGGCCATCATTTGATTATAGGGCATGCTGAATCGACCAAATTGGCCCTAGGCACCATACCTTAGAGAACGTAAATTTACTAAATAAACTTTGATTTAATTAATTAAGCACGGGGAATTTTAACAATTTTTAAAATTTTAAAATCATAAACCCCGGTACACTAGAAAAAAATTGTAAAACAATACCATAACATTTAATAGCAATTTACTTATATCAACAAAACATAATACACGTAACCTTGTAAATTATAAAATACGACGACGACGGCGGCGAATGTTGTCGAAAATCTGCTCGTTGAAGAGGACGTTGAATGTGACAACCTCCGTTTTTGGGCCTAGAAAATTTTTAAAAAACCCATTGGGTCACACCCTAACACCGAACCCCGACAAGGAAGCCATGCATTGGGCCCAACAACTTCGGGCTTGGGCACTCCTTAATACTCACATCCAAATGGGCTTTGGCCCAACAAACCTTAAATGGGTCATTGGGCCATAAAACTTAACAGGCTTTGACTCACAAAACCAATACGGGCCAATGGGCCATCATTTGATTATAAGGCATGCTAAATCGACCAAATGGGCCTCGGGGATGACACTTTAGAAGACGTAAATTTACTAAATGAACTTTTATTAAATTAATTAAGCACGTGGAATTTTAACAATTATTAAAACTCTAAAATCAAAAACCCCGGTTCACCGGAACAAAAATTGTTAAACAAAACCATAACGTTTAATAGCAATTTAAGTATATCAACAAAACATAATAAATGTAACCTTGTAAATTATAAAATACGACGACGAATGTTGTCGAGAATCTGCTCATTGAAGAGGACGTTGAATGTGACAACCTCCGTTTTTGGGACTAGAAATGTTTTTAAAAACCCATTGGGTAACACCGCGACACCGAACCCCGACTAGGAATCCATGCATTGGGACCAACAACTTTGAGCTTGGGCACTCGTTAATACTCACACCCAAAAAGGCTTTGGCCCAACAAACCCTAAATGGGTCGTTGGGCCATGAAACTTAACGGGCTTTGACTCACAAAACCAATACGTGCCAATGGGCCATCATTTGATTATAGGGCATGCCCCGGGCACGATACCTTAGAGAACGTAAATGTACTAAATGAACTTTGATTTAATTAATTAAGCTCGAGGAAATTTAACAATTATTAAAATTCTAAAATCATAAACCCCGGTACACCGGAAAAAAATTGTTAAACAAAACCATAAGTTTAATAGCAATTTAGGTATATCAACAAAATATAATAAACGTAACGTTGTAAATTATAAAATACGAAGACGACGACGAATATTGTCGATAATCCGCTCGTTGAAGAGGATGTTGAATATGACAACCTCGGTTTTTGGGCCTATAAAACTTTTTAAAAACCCATTGGGTCACACTCTGACACCGAACCCCGACAAGGAAGCCATGAATTGGGCCCAACAACTTTGAGCTTGGGCACTAGTTAATACTCACACCCAAATGGGCTTTGGCCCAACAAACCCTAAATGGGTCATTGGGCCATGAAACTTAACGGGCTTTGACTCACAAAACCAATACGGGCCAATGGGCCATTATTTTATTATAGGGCATGCTGAATCGACCAAATAGGCCCCGGGCACGATACCTTAGAGAACGTAAATTTACTAAATGAACTTTGATTTAATTAATTAAGCACGAGGAATTTTGACAATTATTAAAATTCTAAAATCATAAACCCCGGTACACCGGATAAAAATTGTTAAACAAAACCATAAGTTTAATAGCAATTTAAGTATATCAACAAAATATAATAAACGTAACCTTGTAAATTATAAAATACGACGACGACGACAACGACGAATATTGTCGAGAATCCGCTCGTTGAAGAGGATGTTGAATATGACAACCTCTGTTTTTGGGCCTATAAAACTTTTTAAAAACCCATTGGGTCACACCCTGATACCGAACCCCGACAAGGAAGCCATGCATTGGGCCCAAAAACTTTGGGCTTGGGAATTCGTTAATACTCACTCCCAAATGGGTTTGGCGGAACAAACCCTCAATGGGTCATTGGACTATGAAACTTAACGGGCTATAACTCACAAAACCAATACGGGCCAATGGGCCATCATTTGATTATAGGGAATGCTGAACCGACCAAATGGGCTCCGGGCACGATACCTAAGAAGACGTAAATTTACTAAATGAACTTTGATTTAATTAATTAAGCACGTGGAATTTTAACAATTATTAAAATTCTAAAATCATAAACCCCGGTTCATCGAAACAAAAATTTATAGACAAAACCATAACGTTTAATAGCAATTTAAGTATATATTAACAAAACATAATAAACGTAACCTTGTAAATTATAAAATACAATGACGATGACGACTGTTGTCGAGAATCTGCTCGTTGAAGAGAACATTGAATGTGAAAACCCTGGTTTTTGGGTCTAGAAAATTTTTTAAAAACCCATTGGGTCACACCCTGACACCGAACCCCGACATGGAAGCCTTGCATTGGGCTCAACAACTTTGAGCTTGGGCACTCGTTAATACTCACACCCAAATAGGCTTTGGCCCAACAAACCTTAAATGGGTCATTGGGCCATGAAACTTAGCAGGCTTTGACTCACAAAACCAATACAGGCCAATGGGCCATCATTTGATTATTGGGCATGCCGAACCGACCAAATGGGCCCCGGGCACGATACCTTAGAGAACGTAAAGTTACTAAATGAACTTTGATTTAATTAATTAAGCATGAGGAATTTTAACAATTATTAAAATTCTAAAATCATAAACCCCGGTACACCGGAAAAAAAATTGTTAAACAAAACCATAAGTTTAATAGCAATTTAAGTATATCAACAAAACATAATAAACGTAACCTTGTAAATTATAAAATACGACGACGACGAGGACGAATATTGTCGAGAATCCGCTCGTTGAAGAGGATGTTGAATATGATAACCTCGGTTTTGGGGCCTAGAAAACTTTTTTAAAACTCATTGGGTCACACCCTGACACCGAACCCCGATAAGGAAGCCATGCATTGGGCCCAACAACTTTGGGCTTGGGCACTCGTTAATACTCACACCCAAATGGGCTTTGGCGCAACAAACCCTAAATGGGTCATTGGGCCATGAAACTTAACGGGCATTGACTCAAAAAACCAATACGGGCCAATGGGCCATCATTTGATTATAGGGCAGGCTGAACCGAAAAAATGGCCCCCGGCACGATACCTTAGAAGACGTAAATTTACTAAATGAACTTTGATTTAATTAATTAAGCCCGTTGAATTTTAACAATTATTAAAATTCTAAAATCATAAACCCCGGTTCACCGGAACTAAAATTGTTAAACAAAACCATAACGTTTAATAGCTATTTAAGTATATCAACAATACATAATAAACGTAACCTTGTAAATTATAAAATACGACCACGACTGTTGTCGAGAATCTGCTCGTTGAAGAGGAAGTTGAATGTGACAAACTCGGTTTTTGGGCCTAGAAAATTTTTTAAAAACCCATTGGGTCACACCCTGACACTGAACCCTGACAAGGAAGCCATGCATTGGGCCCAACAACTTTGAGCTTGGGCACTCGTTAATACTCACACCCAAATGGGCTTTGACCCAACAAACCCTAAATGGGTCATTGGGCCATGAAACTTAACGGGCTTTGACTCACAAAACCAATACGGGCCAATGGGCCATCATTTGATTATAGGGCATGCTGAATCGACCAAATTGGCCCCGGGCACAATACCTTAGAGAACGTAAATTTACTTAATGAAATTTGAATTATTTAATTAAGCACGTGTAATTTTAACAATTATTTAAATTCTAAAATCATAAACCCCGGTTCACCGGAAAAAAAATTGTTAAACAAAACCATAACGTTTAATAGCAATTTAAGTATATTAACAAAACATAATAAACGTAACCTTGTAAATTATAAAATACGACGGCGACAACCACGATTGTTGTCGAGAATCTGCTCATTGAAGAGGATGTTGAATGTGACAACCTTGGTTTTTGGGCCTTGAATATTTTTAAAAACACATTGGGTCACACCCTGACACCAAACCCCGACAAGGAAGCCATGCATTGGGCCCAACAACTTTGGGCTTGGGCACTCGTTAATACTCACACCCAAATGGGCTTTGGCCCAACAAACCCTAAATGGGTCATTGGGCCTTAAACTTAACGGGCTTTGACTCATAAAACCAATACGGGCCAATGGGCCATCATTTGATTATAGGGCATGCTGAACCGACCAAATGGGCCCCGGGCACGATACCTTAGAAGACGTAAATTTACTAAATGAACTTTGATTTAATTAATTAAGCATGTGGAATTTTAACACTTATTAAAATTCTAAAATCATAAACCCTAGTTCACCGGAACAAAAATTGTTAAACAAAATCATAACGTTTAATAGCAATTTAAGTATATCAACCAAACATAATAAACGTAACCTTGTAAATTATAAAATACGATGACGACGACGATGACTGTTGTCGAGAATCTGCTCGTTGAAGAGGACGCTGAATGTGACAACACCGGTTTTTGGGCCTAGAAAATTTTTTAAAAACCCATTGGGTCACACCCTAACACCGAACCCCGACAAGGAAGCCATGCATTGGGCCCAACAACTTTGAGCTTGGACACTCGTTAATACTCACACCCAAATGGGCTTTCGCCCAACAAACCCTAAATGGGTCATTGAGCCATGAAATTAACGGACTTTGACTCACAAAACCAATACGGGCCAATGGGTCATCATTTGATTATAGGGCATGCTGAATTGACCAAATATGCCCTGGGCACAATACCTGACGTATTGTAAACTATGTTGATTTCCGATATACGTTTCGTAAATTTTTCGGGGGGGTTTAGTTTAAATTTTTTCTTGTTTTTATTATTTACTTAGTATTTTGTCTTTCCACAGGCTTTGGAGCTAAAGGAAGTAAAAATGATAAAGAACGGAGAAAACCATGCTTCCGGAAGCGTCGCGGGCAATAGACAGATCAAAACGAAAAGTTCCTCGAAATTTACTCCGTGGCGCCACGCGAAGGGAAGGGGTTCCCCATCCACGTGGCGCGACGGGCTTTATTTCGAGAAAATCTTAATTGAGCCCATTAAGTCATTTATAACCCTAATAATGAAGAAAAAAAGGAGGAGACGGCGAAAGCACGAAAGGAGAGCTTCTTGGGTGAAATCTTGGAGTTTGGACGTAAAGGATTGAAGGTTTTACGCTAAGGGATCACATAATCAACCGGAATCATTTGGTTTATCATTCTCGAGTTTAATCACTTTCTTGTTCATGTTGAACCACTTCCAATACATGATTTTTGCTAGTGATTTAAATATGATTATTGGCTAATCTTGTAATACTACTTAGGCTTTGATGATAGTTCTTGTTTGACTAGTTTTCTTGTCGGTTTTGGAACTCGTTCATGTGGATTTATTAATAAAGTAACAAACTTGGTTTCTCTGACTTGGTTTGGATGAATATCTTTTAGGCCTTATAATTACTTGTTAATTCCTCGTGTTTCTTGGTGAATGTCTTTCACAGAATAGGTGCATTGCTAGACTGTTTACTTTGTGTTCTTGGTTTTTTAGGTGGTTTGCTAAATGATCGTAGTAATCCATACGAGTTACTTGAATGAATCTCATAATCTAGATATTCAACTAATCTTAAAAGTTGTATGGTGAGAGGTTATCGGTTAGTCTTGTGTGTTTGATTGCTAGGCTCAGTTTCTTTGTAAAAAGGCTTTTGCTTAGTTTCCCTTGCACTTTCTTGTTAACCGAGTCTTGTCAGAAATTCCATAGTTACCCCGTGCACTTAGGTATATTGAGATGTTTGTGCTGTAAGGTAAAATGTCTATCGGGTACTTTATTGAGATGGATGCATCGTAAGAGAAGTCCATATACTCGTAATTTAACATCCTATTGGGTTTCGTGGTTGACACCGTTGAGAAGGGTTGATGGCTCTCTAGGTTGCTCCTAGGTTAGTATCTTAAGATCCTAGTTTCCACCTCTAGTTCCATAACCGACAGAAGACTAGTTGTTCGAGTATATGATTCTTGCCTAGGTAGTATCTTCCCATTTTCTATTTTTCAGTTAAAGTACTCATTCATGTTTAGTTCCTTGTCTTACCCCCTTTTTAATTAATTATTCTTATTTTGTTACTTCAGAAAACCCCCTCTTAAACATAAAAACAAAATAAAAAAATTAGTTTAGTAGATGAGTCTTAGAGTCTAGTTTACGCCATTCATTTAGAGTCTTGTGGGTTCGATATCCGGACTTACTTAAGCTTTACTAGAATCGACAGGTTCACTTGCCTGTTAGTAGTTTAGTTTAGAGAGTCTAGAGTTTAACTTAGTGTTTGTTTAGAGTCAGTTTTAATCGTTTTAATTGAATTACATTGTGCACATCAAGTTTTTGGCGCCGTTGCTGGGGACTCTTTGGAAATTGTGTTAATTATCTTTGATTGGATTTATCTGCTATATTTGTGCTTCATATCTTTTTGACTTTGTGTCTGTCTGAGTCATTTTGGTTTTCCTGGTATCTTACTATTTTTGTGTCTTTCTTGTAGTTGAATGCCCAAACCCCACCTGCGTTCATAAGGACCGCCGCCGAAACCCCCGCTTGCAGAAAAGCTTGGATTTGAGGACCCAACGATAAAGTCACCACCCATCCGAAATCAAATGGCTGCTCATCGCATTGTTCACCAGCAAGCCACTCATGGATTCACGAGAGTCAACAATCCCATCACTATCCCAACCATCGCAAATGAAAACTCCTGGCAGATCCCTTCTTATGTGATGACTGCTATTGCTAATAACTGCCAATTTCATGGGCGCGAAGATGAAGACGCCCCTGCCCATATTAGTCGCCTTGAGCGCATCTGTCGCACCTTCAAACTTCAAGGTGCCACTGACGATGCTATTTTTCTGCAGTTATTCCCATTTTCACTCGCGGATCGAGCCGCGACTTGGCTTGAGTCGCATCCTGCTGGCATTTTCACTACTTGGCCAGATCTCCGTGACCGTTTTCTGAGTAAGTACTTTCCACCGGCCAAGGCCTCCCACCTTAGCGATGAGATCCATTCATTCCGAATGGATCCTGATGAGCCTTATTATCGTGCTTGGGAGCGTTTCCAAAATCTGCTCAGCCGTTGCTCCCAGCATGGGCTCTCTAACTGGGCACTTGTAGAGAAATTCTACAATGGCCTGACTTATGAAGCTCGTGCGTGTTTTGACACTTCTGCAGGAGGCCACCTCATGGGTAAGAAAGATGTGACTGAATGTAATGAAATGTTCAAGAGTTTTGCTCAAGCAGAGTATGAGCAGAGGTCTGCTAACACGAAATCTACTCCTGCCACTAGTCCCTCATCTAGAGGAATTCACCATGTCACAATGGATACTAGTGTGGCTGCTGCTTTGGAGAGTTTAGTGAAGGAGGTTAAGGAGTTGAAGAGAAAGGTAGACAAGTGTGAGTTGTGTAGAGGGGGGCATGATACATCTGAGTGTCCTTTGATAGGTCAGGAGCAGGTAGATTTTATAGGAGGTCAAACCAGAGGTCCCACGAATCCATTTGATACCCCATACAACTCTGGTTGGCGAAATAATTCAAACTCTCATTGGCGTTCTTCCGGTAATCCCCCTGGTTTCCACTCAAATATAATCAGAACCAAGGGCAGGGATCGTCTTTTAGTGGGAATTCAGGGAATAGTACTATAAGGGGTAGTGGAGATAAGTTGGATAAGATAGAGGAGTTGCTGTCATAATTAGTTGTTAAGGATGCTACCACACAGAAAACACTTGTTGAGCATGATATCCTACTTAAAAATCAACAGTCAGCTTTCCTTGATCTTCTGCATTCTATTGGTGATATTGCTAGGCGTTTGGATGAGAGGCCCCAGGGCCAGTTTTCTTGTAGTACTCAACCTAATCCAAATGCCCAACTGAAAGCAGTCACCACTCGTAGTGGTAGAGGAGGAGAGGAAGTTAAGTCACCGGATGTCGTAGAGGAAGAGGAACCGGTTGACGAGGAGATTGAGATGGAGGCTCCTGGAGGGGTGCACCTGAGGCGAGTCCCAGCAAGTACCGCACCGACCAGTGGACCTCAGTTAGAGAATCGAAACTAAAAAAACGTCTTCATTTAGGCCTTCTCCCGATATTGATCGTTCTCGTGTCCCGTACCCCGCTCGCCTTGCTAATCATAAATATGTAAAGGAGTATGGGCACTTTCTAGACATATTTAAGCAACTGAAGATAAATCTTCCCTTTATTGAGGCCCTTCAGCATATGCCCAAACATGCCAAATTCCTAAAAGACCTTCTGAAACGTAAGGACAAGTTGGGTGAACTGCCTAACATCCCTTTGACAGGAGGGTGTTTTGTGGTAGTTTTGAATAAGCTACTAGAGAAGTTGACAGACCTGTGAACTTTCACTATCCCATGTTTGTTTGGTAGTAACACTCAGAGCTGCGCATTGGCTGATCTCAGGGCTAGCATCAACCTGATGCCATACTCTCTTTATGAGAAACTGAATGCAGTAGATTTGACACCTACACGCATGACACTCTTACTTGCTGACCGATCGGTCAAATATCCACGGGGTATCATTGAGAACTTGTTGGTGAAAGTAGATAGATTCATGTTCCCCGTGGATTTTGTTGTTCTTGACATAGAGGTTGATGAAAAGTTCCTATTATTCTTAGTCGTCCATTTCTTAACACCGCAAAGGCCATCATTGATGTATTTGATGGTAAAATCACTCTTAGAGTCGGGGATGAAAACGTCACCTTTGAGATTTTAAAATCCATGCGACATCCTGATAGTCAAGACAATTTCAGTGGTCCCTCCAGTTCTGTTTACCTCATAAATTCGTTTATCTCTCGTGTAGACCGCTGTCTCGACTACATCTGTGGGGCCAATCTGGTTGTTGAGGATCAAGTGGAGCCGAGTTTTGAGATAGAGGAGGTGCCACTTTTTTCCAAGCCAATAGAGATTAGTGAGATTTGTGATGAGAGTAAGAATCTTCCTTAGAAGTGCCACCCATCTTAGAGCTTAAGGTTTTACCTTCCTATCTAGAGTATGCCTACCTTGGAGAGGATGCCACATTGCCCGTCATTATCTCATCCAAATTGATGGAGGAAGAGAAAAATAGGCTGCTTAAGGTGTTGAGGACACATAAACAAGCCATTGCTTGGAGGTTGCAGGACATCCAGGGCATTAGCCCAACTTATTGCACCCATAGGATACTCATAGAGGATGAGTATAAGCTTGTGGTCCAGCCTCAGAGACATTTAAATCCAAATATGCAAGAGGTTATGAAGAAAGAAGTGTTGAAGTTGATGGATGCGGGCTTAATCTATCCTATTTTTGATTCCACTTGGGTGAGCCCAACTCAGGTTGTCCCCAAGAAAGGAGGGATGGCAGTGATCACAAATGAGAATAACGAGCTCATACCCACTCGTACGGTCACTGGTTGGTGCGTGTGCATAGATTACAGGAGACTAAATGATGCCACCAGAAAAGACCATTTTCCTCTTCCTTTCATTGATCAGATGCTTGAGCGGTTAATGGGTCAGCAGTTTTACTGCTTCATAGATGGCTTTTCAGGTTACTTCCAGATTCTCATTGCACCTGAGGATTAGGAGAAGACCACTTTCACGTGCCCCTATGGCACTTATGCGTATCGTCGGATGCCATTCAGGTTGTGTAACGCTCCCGTCACTTTTCAGCGTTGCATGGTCGCTATCTTTTAGGATATGATTGAATCATCCATGGAGGTTTTCATGGATGACTTTTCAGTTTATGTTAGCTCATTTGATCAGTGTTTGCTTAATTTGGAGAGGATGCTGAAGAGATGCACCGAGACGAAGTTGATGCTTAATTGGGAGAAGTGCCACTTCATGGTGACTGAGGGGATTGTGCTAGGGCATAAGGTTTCGAGAGATGGGATAGTGGTTGATAGGGCTAAGATAGACACCATTAGTAGACTCCCACCACCCACTAGTGTCAAATCCATTAGAAGTTTTCTAGGCCATGAGGGTTTCTATAGGCATTTCGTCAAGGATTTTTCAAAGATCACACGACCCATAACTCACCTTCTTGAGAAGGACGTTCCTTTTGTATTTGATGAGGAATGTCTTAAGGCGTTCGAGTTATTAAAGGATTAGTTGGTGAGTACTCCTATTCTTGTTTCCCCCGACTGGAGTTTGCCTTTTGAACTCATGTGTGACGCAAGTGATTACGCAGTCGGGACAGTCCTCGGTCAAAGGCGGGATAAACACTTTCATCCCATTTACTATGCTAGTAAGACTCTGAATGATGCACAAGAGAACTACACTACCACAGAAAAAGAGTTTCTAGCGGTGGTTTTCGCCTTTGATAAATTCCGTTCATACCTCGTGCTTTCTAAGACGACCATTTTCACTGATCACACGGCATTGCGATATTTATTTGCCAAGAAAGATGCCAAACCTCATTTAATTCGGTGGATTCTTTTGCTTTCTAAGTTTGACATTGAAATGAAGGACAAGAAGGGAGCAGAGAATGTTGCGGCCGATCATCTTTCAAGGTTAGAGGACCCGAGTAGAGAGGAGATTCGTGAGGAGGCAATTGGAGATAGATTTCCTCACGAATCAGTTGATTTTGTGGAGGCGGAGAAGCAAGTTATGCCATGGTTTAGTGATTTGGCAAATTACCTTGCTCATGGAGTGTTAGTAGAGGGGTTAAATGCTCAGCAAAGAAAGAAGTTCTTGAGAGATGCGGGTAGATATGTGTGGGATGACCCATTCCTCTACCGTGTAGGAGGAGATAGAGTGTTGAGGAGATGTGTCCCTCGAGAAGAGGGAAGAGAGATTCTTGAACATTGTCATGCAGGTCTAACCGGAGGTCATTATAGTCATCATATCACCGCACAAAAAATCTTTGACTGCGGTTTTTACTGGCCTTCTGTTGTGAAGGATGCCCTTGAGCTCGTTAAAACTTGTGATCCTTGTTAGCGGACAGGTAATATCTCATCCAGGGATGAGATGCCCTAAGATCCCATTCAGGTTGTTGGGGTTTTTGATGTGTGGGGCATCAATTTCATGGGACCATTTCCTTTGTCAAAAGGGAATCAGTACATCCTTGTGGCCATAGACTATGTCTCAAAGTGGGTGGAAGCTCAAGCCTTGCCTACTAACGATGCCCGGGTGGTGGTGAGATTCTTGAAGAAGCTGTTCACTAGGTTTGGCACTCCTAGAGCTCTTATAAGTGTCCGTGGCTTCATTTCTGTAACACTATTCAGGAAAAGACATTAGAATGCTACGGTGTCACTCATCGTTTATCCACCGCTTACCATCCACAAACTAGCGGTCAAGTGGAGAATGCCAACCGAGGAGTTAAGAGAATCCTTAAGAAAACCATGGGTAGTCGGAAGGATTGGTCTGACAAGTTAGATGATACGCTATGGGCGTTTAGAACCACCTACAAAACACCTCTGGGTACAACACCGTTCATGATCGTATATGGTAAAGCGTGTCATCTTCCCGTAGAATTAGAACATCAAGCTTTATGGGCCCTAAAAGCAGTTAACCTTGACCTATCGGAAGCGGCAAAGAGAAGATTCTTCCAAATGCACGAGTTGGAGGAACTTAGGGATGCAGCCTATGCTCGTTCTTTGAGTATCAAGGAGAAGAAGAAAGCCTATCATGATAAAAGGCTGAAAGGGTTCAAAGAGTTTAAGGAATGTGATAAGGTTTTGCTCTACAATTCTTGTTTGAAGTTGTTTGGTGGGAAATTGAAATCAAAGTGGTCGGGACCTTACACAGTGAAAGAAGTATTTCCTCATGGTGCGGTTGAGTTGGAGAATGAAGAAACAAGGAGTACTTGGAAGGTTAATGGTCAATGATTAAAGCACTACCTTGTAGGACCATTGGATTAGAGTGAGGAGGAGGTTATCCCTCTCGAAACCCCCCCCCCCCAAAATGAGCGAATAGAGATCTTAGGCGAGTTCCCAAGTGTAGAGTTTGTATAATCTTCTAGGTCATTAGTTTTTCGTTAGTTTTTTTTTTCGGTTTGTGTGTTTTGTGTTTTGGTTATTTTTGTAGGGATTCGTACTCAAATGGAAGTGGAAAATATGGAAAAACCAGGCTCCAGGTAAGTTATTTGGTAAATTTTGGCTTAAAATGGTTTTTCGGGAGGTTTGGACTAAAAACCTTAAGATTTTTCTAAGTGTTGGAGCATGAAAATCAAAAAACTTTTTGGAAATTACATCCCCTCGCGCCATGCGATGGGATGCGTGGGTTTGGTCGCGTGGCATCAGGCTCATCCAGTCGGGTTAAAGTCCCCTTCATCCCCAATTTTAAAACCTGACTTTTACAACCCACCTCCAACACCACCCACCACCCGTCCCCCCACCAACCTTCAGCCACCATCACATATACCTATCACCATCACACCGCAATCGCTTCCCACCCACCACCATCTCATACCCTTACCACCGCCCCAGCCCACCATAACTCGTCCGACCACCAACCTTTGACCACCATCAACAAACCACCACTTTTCACCCATTCCTTCCTTTTTCACAACCACCACCACCTGTTTCAACCCGAAATCCAGCCACATTTCATCTACTTGGTCCGAAACCAAAAACTCTCCTGACCCGAGTTCAGTTTGTGTAAAATTTCACAACTTTTTACTTTCATTTGAATTGGTATTCTCAAAATAGGTATGAATCTCTTCTTTCTCGTTTATTCTTGTTTTTCACCTTTATTTTGGTATCTAGTTCCATGTTTGAGTTCGTTATTGGTCGAATTTTAGGATTTTAGTTGAAAATAGCTCGTGATTATGGGTTTAAGTGATGATTTATGCACGAATTCATGTCTGTATCCTGCTAGTTGGTGATTTTAGGTTGGAGTATTACACGTTACTAGTCATGGTTGGTTTTCTAAAAACATGGGTTGTTATTTGAGATTAGTATCATGAACATCCTGTTTGGGTCTCGGTAGCCATTGCACTCTCGTTGAATTTTGCCTCATGATTGACATGTGCTTTAGTGAATATTGTTTATTGTGTGAATGTTGATAGGCATCTTGTTTGATATCTGAAAATTGAGGTGAATTCACACATGTTTTTAAATGGTAATTCCCTTTCTTTTAAGGGAGTTTAACATCTCGAACCGATATTTGCAACCTCTTCCAGTTTCTAAATTTCAGGTCCGGGATTACGTTGGTTTAATTCATTTGACACTTCAGATTTAATTGAGGACAATTAAAGTGCCGGGATGGGGTAGAGCTGTATACCATGAGTCTGTTTTTGTGTTTATGCTTTGTTTGTTATGTTTCCAGGCATGTCAGAAGCACGAACTTCAAAGAGAAGACGGAGGAAGGAACCCACCCAACAGGAGAAGCCTCAGAGGGAGCAACCCCGTAGACAGAGAAAGTATTCTGAGCCGGAGAAAGTCACCATTGTTATAGCTGCAACCCTCCGCAAACATACTTTACTTCAATTCGCTTTGGGAACAAAAGAGGCTGAGAAGTGTGATGCTTATGTTGACACAGACTTGCTAGTGCCGAGGGTGATAGATTGGGATTTCTTAGATGCAATTAGTCAGCGGGACAGGATTGAGAAACTGTTAGGTCATAGGTTTAAGAGGGTTTTGGCCTGTGATAAGCCGCAGTACGAGGAGCTCACCATTGAATTCCTTTCCACTTACAGACACAGATAGGGTGGATTTTATGAGCCAGATGCGATCTCTTTTTCTCTCGACAGGTTTTTACATGAGATGTCCATCCCTCAGTTCGCAGTTGCTACGGGTTATTATACTGAGGAGGAGGTTCAGACTCCTACTTTTCACACTAGTTTGAGGGGCGCGAGTAAGGTTGATAGGGAGTATTGTTTGAGAGAGGTAGATTTAGCCGAGTTCTGGCATTTGATTGCTACTAGTCCATTCTTAGCTCGGATGGTTGGCTCAGAGATTCGGGATCTAGTTTATAGGTATATTCACAAGATCCTTGGTCGTACTTTGGTGGGAAGGAAGTCGAGTGACAACAAGGTGAATTGGGTTGAGTTATTCTGTTTGTACTGTATGGTGAGGGGCCGGAAGGCCAATCTAGCTAGTGTAATGGCCAAGTCATTCTCGAGACCTAGGAGAGGTGGTCCACGGGCAGCGTTGGATATGGGCCCGTACATAACCCAGCTGGCTGAAAATTTGTAGGTGATGAGGAAGTTTCACCTGTATACAAAGCACAAGTTGGTGAAAGGCCCGAGAAGCCTGAGTTTTATGGTTTGAAAGAGTTGAGAAAGGCGGGTATCATTACTTGGACTGACCTGCCTGAATGGGTAGCTGTCACACCAGGGCCACAGGTATTACCTCCAGAGGGTACAGCAGAAGCAGAGGCTCTCCAAGCTCGCATCCCTACCAGACTTCAGAGACCACTTCAGAGGCACGAGCTGCCAGGTCGCCAGTATCCTCTCAGGGATCCATTCCCAGTGCCACTCACTTTAGAGGCACTAGCTGAGAGGACGGATAGGCAGTTTGGGGAGTTGAGAGAGATGATTACCGAGGGTCATCGGGTACATGTAGAGGGTCAGCGCAGGCAGGATGATGCACTGAGATACATGATGGGGGCAATGAATATAGGCATTCCTGATTTTATCAGAGCTCCAGAGCAGCAGGATCCCCAGGATGATTAGGAGAAGTGTGGGGATGCGAGTGCAGCATGATCATCTGGTTATATCTTTTGTTAAGTTTTTTTTTGTTGATGTGTTTATTTGATCATGGTCTGTACTGTACTTGATATTTTGTGACACTGGGACAGGCATTAGCAGGTGGGTACTTTGTTTCTTATATATATGTTTGCTATGATGTGGCGATGTGTTTTGATCAGATTGTTTAGCCGCTTTCGTTCGTGTTTGAGAATTTGGAATTATTTGCTGTGCACGTTCGAATTGGAGGGTGTTTCTAGATGAGACTGGCACATGACAGTCCTGCTATATTTTACCAGCTAAGTCTTTTCCAGTTTATCTTTTTTTTTATTTCTTTTCTTTTAGTTATTTGTTTTAGTTTTAGTTTTTAATTGTTTTAGTCAGGTTCTTATTCCTGCATTGGGGACAATGCAAAATTTAAGTGTGGGGATGGTAACTGTCATTTTAGTCTATTTATAGTATCCGTTGAGTTTGATGATTAAAAAAAAAATTGAAAATTGAAAAAAATGTCCATGATTTAGAAGTTTGCATTAATAAATATGGAAAATGATAGATAAAGTTAAGTGTTCGGGCTGAATATTATATGTACGAGAATGATAAATGAGTTGAACACGTTGTTTGATTTGTGATGTGCGGGTAGGCCCGGCCAGTAGAAGAGTTTCCTTTGAGCTTAATATACTTAATTATGTCAGGATACCTTGTGGGTTTTCATCTGGGATGAAACGGGGAAATTGAAACGGCCAATAATAGTATAAAAGACACCGTTATAAGTTAAAATCTTAAGAATTTTTAATCAAATAAAATAAATAAAAAAAGAAAATATAGAATAAATATGAGCTAGATGTGGATGACGAGGCCTATGATGTTTCTCTCGGGGATGGTGACTCTGGGTGAAATTACCTCTAGGCTAAGTTTGGTAAAAATTGAAAAAAAAAGATACCGAAGCTTATGCGGTCTCTTTCGGGATGATGACTTTGATTGAGACAACCTCTGAGTTAGGTAAATCAATATATCTAGTTCTCATTATAATGAAAAGAAAGGGAGAATTTTTTTGATTTTAAATTCTTTTGGTTTTCTCATAAGGCGGTTAGGAAGAATCAAATGATTTTTCCTCTAGTCTCGAAAACTTGAGGCGGATTAGGTGAAACTGTAGATTCTTCGGTGTGAGACCCCAGGTTGATTGACCCATTTGAACATAAATAACATGATGAGGGACTTGGAAACTGGTTTGGGTTTAATTGGTTTTATATACTTGCAATCACGGTTGACACGTTATTAGGCTTGAAAATTAAGTAATCTAGGCTTTGAAATCCGGATTTAAACTTAACTATGATTCCATAGCATAATTCTTTTTCAGGGATGAAAAAGAGGTAAGTGTGGGGATATTTGATGTATTGCGAAATACGTTGATTTCCGGTATACGTTTCGTACATTTTTCGGGGCGTTTAGTTTAGATTTTGTCTCGTTTTTATTATTTACTTAGTATTTTGTGTTTCCACAGGCTTTGGAGCTAAAGAAGTGAAAATGATCAAGAATGGAGAAAACCATGCTTCCGGACGCGTCGCAGGAAAAAGACAGATCAAAACGAAAAGTTCCTCGAAATTTACCCTGTGGCGCCACGCGACGGGAAGGGGTTCCCCTTCCACGTGGCGCGACGGGCTTTATTTCGAGGAAAATCTTAATTGAGCCCAATTAAGTCGTTTTTAACCCTAATGATAAAGAAAAAAAGGAGGAGATGGCCAGAGCACGAAAGGAGAGCTTCTTGGGTGAAATCTTGGAGTTTGGGAGTAAAGGATTGAAGGTTTTACGCTAAGGGATAACACAATCAACCGGAATCATTCGGTTTATCATTCTTGAGTTTAATCACTTTCTTGTTCATGTTGAAACACTTCCAATACATGATTTTTGCTAGTGATTTAAATATGATTGTTGGCTAATCTTTTAATACTACTTGGGCTTTGATGATTATTCTTGTTTGACTAGTTTTCTTGTCGGTTTTGAAACTCGTTCATGTGGATTTATTAATAAAGTAACAAACTTGGTTTCTCTGACTTGGTTTGGATGAATATCTTTTAGGCCTTATAATTACTTGTTAATTCCTCGTGTTTCTTGGTGAATGTCATTCACAGAATAGGTGCATTGCTAGACTGTTTACTTTGTGTTCTCGGTTTTTAGGTGGTTTGCTAAACAATCGTAGTAATCCATAGGAGTTACTTGAATGAATCTGCTAATCTAGATATTCAACTAATCTTAAAAGCTGTAAGGTGAGAGGTTATCGGTTAGTCTTGTGTGTTTGATTGCTAGGCTCAGTGTCTTTGTAAGAAGGCTTTGCTTAGTTTCCCTAGCACTTTCTTGTTAACCGAGTCTTGTCAGAAATTCCATAGTTACCCCGTGCACTTAGGTGTATTGAGATGTTTGTGCTGTAAGGTAAAATGTCTATCGGGTACTTTATTGAGATGGATGCATCGTAAGAGAAGTCCATATACTCGTAATTTAACATCCTATTGGGTTTCGTGGTTGACACCGTTGAGAAGGGTTGACGGCTATCTAGGTTGCTCCTAGGTTAGTATCTTAAGATCCCAGTTTCCACCTCTAGTTCCATAACCGATAGAAGACTAGTTGTCCGAGTATATGATTCTCGCCTAGGTAGTATCTTCCCATTATCTGTTTTTCAGTTAAAGTACTCATTCGTGTTTAGTTCCTTGTCTTAACCCCTTTTTAATTAATTATTCTTATTTGTTACTTCAGAAAACCCCCTCTTAAACATAAAAACAAAATAAAAAAATCAGTTTAGTAGATGAGTCTTAGAGTCTAGTTTACGCCATTCATTTAGAGTCTTGTGGGTTCAATATCCGGACTTACTTAAGCTTTACTAGAATCGACAGGTTCACTTGCCTGTTAGTAGTCTAGTTTAGAGAGTCTAGAGTTTAACTTAGTGTTTGTTTAGAGTCGGTTTTAATCGTTTTAATTGAACTACTTTGTGCACATCAACACCTTAGAGAACGTAAATTTACTAAATGAACTTTGATTTAACTAATTAAGCACGGGAAATTTTAACAATTATTAAAATTCTAAAATAATAAACCCCGGTTCACCGGAAAAAAAATTGTAAAACAAAGCATAACGTTTAATAGCAATTTAAGTATATCAACAATACATAATAAACGTAACCTTGTTAATTAAAAAATACGACGACGACGACGACGAATGTTGTCGAGAATCCGCTCGTTGAAGAGGATGTTGAATGTGACAACCTCGGTTTTTGGGCCTAGAAATTTTTTTAAAAACCCATTGGGTCACACCCTGACACCGAACCCCGACAAGGAAGCCATGCATTGGGCCCAACAACTTTGGGCTTGGGTACTTGTTAATACTCACACCCAAATAGGCTTTGGCCCAACAAACCCTAAATGGGTCATTAGGCCACGAAACTTAACGGGCTTTGACTCACAAAACCAATACCAATGGGCCATCGGCATGCTTAACCAACCAAATGTGGACATAAATTTACTAAATGAACTTTGATTTAATTAATCATGTGGAATTTTAACGATTATTAAAACTAAATATATAACGAACATAACCTTGTATATTATAAAATATGACAACGACGACGACGACGACGACGACGAATGCTGTCGAGAATCTGCTCCTTGAAGAGGACGTTGAATGTGACAACCCCGGTTTTTAGGCCTAGAAATTTCTTTTAAAACCCATTGGGTCACACCCTGACACCGAACCCCGACAAGGAAGCCATGCATTGGGCCCAACAACTTTGGGCTTGGGCACTCGTTAATACTCACACCCAAATGGGCTTTGGCCCAACAAACCCTAAATGGGTCATTGGGCCATGAAACTTAACGGGCTATGACTCACAAAACCAATACGGGCCAATGGGCCATCATTTGATTATAGGGCATGCTGAACCGACCAAATGGACCTTGGGCACGATACCTTAGAGAACGGAAATTTACAAAACGAACTTTGATTTAACTAATTAAGCACGAGGAATTTTAACAATTATTAAAATTTTAAAATCATAAACCCTGGTACACCGGAAAAAAAATTGTTAAACAAAACCATGACGTTTAATAGCAATTTAAGTATATCAACAAAACATAATAAACGTAACATTGTAAATTATAAAATACAACGACGACAACGACGGCGAATGTTGTCGAGAATTTGCTGGTTGAAGAGGATTTTTAATGTGACAACCTCGGTTTTTGGGCCTAGAAAATTTTTTAAAAACCCATTGGGTCACACCCTAACACCGAACCCCGACAAGGAAGCCATGCATTGGGCACAACAACTTTGGCCTCGGGCACTCGTTAATAATCACACCCAAATGGGCTTTGGCCCAACAAACCATAAATGGGTCATTGGGCCATGATACTTAACGGTCTTTGACTCACAAAACCAATACGGGCCAATGGGCCATCATTTGATTATAGGACATGCTAAACCGACCAAATGGGCCCCGGGCACGATACCTTAGAAGACGTAAATTTACTAAATGAACTTTGATTTAATTAATTAAGCACGTGGAATTTTAACAATTATAAAAATACTAAAATCTTAAACCCCAGTTCACCGGAACAAAATTTTTTTAAAAAAACCATAACGTTTAGTAGGAATTTAAGTATATCAACAAAACATAAGAAACGTAACCTTGTAAATTATAAAATACGACGACGACGACTGTTGTCGAGAATCTGCTCGTTGAAGAGGACGTTGAATGTGACAACCCTGGTTTTTGGGCCTAGAAATTTTTTAAAAACCCATTGGGTCACACCCTGACACCCAACCCCGTCAAGGAAGCCATGCATTGGGCCCAACAACTTTGAGCTTTGGCACTCGTTAATACTCACACCCAAATGGGCTTTGGCCCAACAAACCCTAAATGGGTCATTGGGCCATGAAACTTAACGGGCTTTGACTCACAAAACCAATACGGGCCAATGGGCCATCATTTGATTATAGGGCATGCTGAATCAACCAAATGGGCCCCGGGCACGATACCTTAGAGAACGTAAATTTCCTAAATGTACTTTGATTTAATTAATTAAGCACGGGGAATTTTAACAATTATTAAAATTCTAAAATCGTAAACCAAGGTCACCGGAAAAAAAAATTGTTAAACAAAACCAAAAATTTTAATAGCAATTTAAGTATATCAACAAAACATAATAAATGTAACCTTGTAAATTATAAAATATTACGACGACGACGACGAATGTTGTCGAGAATCTGCTCGTTGAAGAGGATGTTGAATGTGACAACCTCGGTTTTTGGGCCTAGAAAATTTTTTAAAAACCCATTGGGTCACACCCTGACACCGAACCCCGACAAGAAAGCCATGCATTGGGCCCAACAACTTTGGGCTTGGTGTAAGGCCCCGTTCCCGGGACGCTTACAGCTAGACCGTCATTGCATAAAATATTTAAAACAAACATTACTTTTGCAGCGGTATTTAGAAACTTTCATTAATAATTAAAACATATTATCATATTACATAAATCGTTTACATAACACAATACAACGTCATATCAAAATGTGGATGCCAGACTCAAAACGTTCCTAGTAGCGTATGCATCCATGCCTGCAACTCCTCAGCATCAACAAAATACCTGCCAACTATCATGCATACAAAACGTCAGTGACACTGAGTGAGTTCTAGTTTTATAAATAAAATACTTTACTTTCTTTAAAACATATCCTTCGTAAACGTATGCGATCACACATCATACGTACACATTGATAATATTTATTATTATCTTCATCATTGTTCATTACGTACGTTTCGTACATTTATCATTATCTATCACTGCAATTTGGATCTTGTCTCATGCAATACCCCCAACTCATGTCCGAAGACCGATACTATGCCGGGGCTTGTAAACAAACCCCCGACTCATGTCCGAAGACCGACACAGTACCGGGGTACGCGACAAGGATCCCCTTTGAGTCACGAAGACTCCTTTCGAGTAACGAAGACTCCCTTCGAGTCACGAAGACTCCCTTCGAGTCACGAAGACTCCCTTCGAGTCACAAAGACTCCCTACGAGTCACGAAGACTCCCTTCGAGTCACGAAGACTCCCTTCGAGTCACGAAGACTCCCTTCGAGTCACGAAGACTCCGTTTGTTCTTTACGTTCCACTTTTCATTATTATTATCTTTCACTTTGTTAGATAATACTTTACGCTCAATCAAACATCAAACCACGTAAAGCCATACATCATACATAACGTATAATAAAACATAATACATATGTTTTGAAAACCATTTAACGAAGAAAGACAACACACCACACACACAACATAAACCACAACACAACATCATGCATAAGCCACCACATCCCAACAGGACCAATCTCAAACATCACCTCTTAAAGTCCCTAAGAAAGCCCTAAGTCTAAAACGAGGCACATAAAACATTCTAGGCGCATGAGCTAAAAATTCTAAGTATAAAAGCTCCTGGGCGCATCAGCACTATTTGGGCGCATGAGCCGCGCCTCAACACTTAGTCGCAGGAACAATTCTAGGCGCATGGGCACTATGCGGGCGTATCACCTATACTTAGCCATTTCCACACTTTCTGGGCGCATGGGCACTATGTAGGCGCATGGCCAACACTTGGTCAGCTGGTACTATCTGGGCGCATGGCCACTATTTGGGCGCACCACCTGGGCGCATCAGCACCCTTAGGCGCATGAGCAACACTTAGGCTCATGGCCAACTTTTAAGCGCATGAAGGATACTGTTTGGGCACATGTCCCCTGTTGGGGTGCATGACCCTGGGCGCATGAAGACAGTTGGGCGCATGGGAACATTCTGAACATCTAATCTGCCAAGAACACACCCGAAACATTTCTAGCCTAACCCAAACACAGATCTAGCATACTAAGGGAATCTAAACATTCTGACAACAATTCTAACCTCAAAACAAGCATCAAAACATAAAACCACAGAATACCATACGAACCACAACAAGCTGAAACATACGGTTATCTTTGAAAAACCTTTTCCCGGTATGCATAATAGCCCCAAACACTTTAAAATCTGTAAAAGAGGGGTCTAGAAACTCACCTGAAGTAGATCTTCAAACTAGGTACTTCCACCTGCAATATTAGCTTCAAATTCCCGAGAACAACTTCTAAAACATCAAGAACTTCCTTTTAGGACTTAAAACCCAACTGAAACCGAACTCGTGTTCAAGAGAACTCACCTTAGCAGCTTCTTCTTCCTCTTTCTCCAAAAACCCGAGCCCTTTCACCCTTTTTCTACTTTGGCCGAGGGCCAAAAGCAGATCTCTGCTTTTAAAGAGGTGGCCATACCTCTTATATTATTAAAATAATGAAGTTTGTGCACTTTTGCACTTTGCCCCCTTCAACTTGTGCCCATTTACTTTTCTTTCTGGATACTTTTCTTTTTGTTTTCTTTTAATAAAATTCGGGGTGTTATAAGTCCACCCACTTATATAGGTTTCGTCCCCGAAACCTGTCGCTTCTCGAACAGTCACGGGTAACGCTGTCTCACCTCTTCCTTGTTCTTACACTTAGGCTTGATCCCCTTCGGAACTCCACTATGCTCGCACAAGTGAAATCACCATTCTCCTTATCCATTCTTTTCCTTCTATCATGGATGACCCCCAGTTGCTCCACGTAGTTGAATCATTCATCAATCTCAGTATTCTATAGTGGCACGATCATATCCCCATCAGTCGAGAACTTTCTTAGATGAGATACATGGAATGTCAGATAACTCCACTTAACACGTCGGGTAGCTCCAGTCGACATGCCATTTCTCCTACCTGAGCAACAGTTCAGATTAGTTCTTTACACCTCAGTATTAGCTTTACTCGCTTTCTAAATCGGATGATCTCTTTTCCCAAAACAAGGCCTTCATCATTATTTCATCACCATAGATTGGCACCAAACTCCTTTCAGGCGCGGTTGTTTAAACCACCTTCTTGCAACACTCGGTGTTTGCTTCGTAGGCTACTAGCCAATCCTTCTAAAGGCGCACGTCTATCCATCCATGTCTGTCCTAAACAGTCTAGCAGGAAACACACGCTCTCTCAAATTTATCGCGCAATCTTCTAGGACATCCGGTAACCTAGTGGACTTACCAATAGCAATTTCTACCTCGAAGGCTCATCGATCTTCCAACTCCTAACGTGTATCTTAACACAAAGGCAGCAGGAACGAAACCACTACTAGCACCACAATCATAACACAGATGCACAAATATAATTTACTAGAAACGTACCTGACGTCGCGTAGAAGTCCGCTCTAGCCTCCTCCCGGTCAGGGCAAATGCTCCAACCTTCATCCTCTACCGTCCCTTCTTGCACCGGAGCTCTCAGCCCTTGACTTCGTGCAGTCTCTGCTCCTGTGTCCACTCTCACCACACCTGTAACATCTTATTGCACGAAAATCCCTCACCAAGTGGCCCTTCTTTCCACACTGGAAGTAGGCGCTCGATCCCCACCTGCACTCCCCCGCGTGACCTCTGCCACACTTCCTGCACACCTCTTCCCTCTCAGTCATCCTCTTTCGATCGCCGAACCTCCCCGTCTTTCCTCTAGCCATAAATCCGTCATCATCATCATCCCGCCTTCCACTCTCATCCCTATCATGGCTCCGCTTCTCCTCTTCATCCGTTATCGCCACCGCCTCACACTCGTCATACAACCTCCCCGCCAAATTGACCGCCGACCTAAACGTACTTGGCCGGGCAATGACCAGATGTCTGCGGATATCTACTGGCAGACCTTGAATATACCTTTTGATCTTTTGTGACACAGGCATCACCTGATCTGGCACCAGCCTTGCCATCTCGTTGAACTTCGTGGTGTACTGTTGCTAGTCATCGTTCTCGCCTCTAGCTACAGGAACTCCCTCTTAATTTTATCAAGCTCTCTATGAGGGCAAAACTCCTCGATTACCAACCTCTTCAGCTCCTTCCACCTCATCCTCCTGATTGCTCTGGTGCCCTCAGCCTGGACAATGTTATCCCACCACCACAAGGCTGAATCCACAAATGAGTAGGTAGCAAACTTCACCTTCTGATCCTCGCGGCACTCGCTAATCTCAAGTACCGCTTCCATTTCTCTCACCCAATGTTGTGCAGCAGCAGCACTCCCATTTCCATCAAACATAGGAGGCCTACACCTTTGGAATGCTCCATAGCTACATCCCTTTGCAGTCTCCTGCACCGCTTCTTCCCCCTCCTCATCATCACCGGAGACAACCATGTCAGCATCGGGTTGCTCCATATCCCCAGAACCTCCAGCTTTACCTCCTCATCGTGCGGTTCTCCTCTTCCCACCTTTCTCTTTCTTCTCATCCTCCTTTATAGCTTTAATAACTTCCATCACAATAGTCGACAGAATTGTCTGCATGACCTGTTGGACTTCTTCTGCTACTGCCTCCTTCATTGAGGCTCTCAGATGTAATAGCCGACTCCTAGGTCCAACTCCCAGAATCTAATGTGATTTAGCATTGTATTATTGCATCATCTCATTTCATGTATGTAACTCCTCTTCTTTATGGTTAATGAATTTCTATGATTTATGCAACCCTGTTTGACTATTGTTTGACATGTTTAAGCCTAGAACTTGTTCCCGAGGCTAGAAAATTCACTTAATTGACCTTATCCTTTGATAATTGTACATAAAATTTAAATCCGAGTCTTCCTTATGAAAAATTTTCCCTAGGTACTTCACAACTATTTAGGCGCCTCACAACTGTTTAGGGGCATGACGACTGTCGAGGCGCATTTGGCAGTTAGGCGCGTCGCCACTGTTTAGGCGCATGAAGACTATTCAGGCGCCCTGAAAGTGGACGCATGAGCACTGTTCGGGCGTTTTAGCCACACTTAGCATTTTAAAAATGTCCGAACCCATCTAGAAGCTTTTGACCTGGTATGCGCACCTCCAAACCAGCCAAAGCATGGATTGTTGCCATGCATTCGGCCGTTCCACCCTCCAACCACACCACCCTCGGTTTTCATTAACCCGAATCCACACTCCACCAAAATTCTTACTTCCTTTCAAAAACCGAATTCCCCATTTCATTTCACTCTTTCACAACCTCTCGAAATCTCTCTCTCTCTCTCTCTCTCTACAAATCATCACAACTAGGAACCAAGAACTCCTCAAGCTTCAACCAAGCAGGGAACAAGGACTTCAAGCCTCAAACTCTCAGAACAACCATTCACGCACCTCTTGAATCACTCTAAACTCGGAACAACTTATGAGTAAGCTTTCTTGCACCCGAACAAAACTTTTATTGTTGTCTTCTCTACCTTTCCTCCTTTGAAACCCATCTTTCTTGTTCAAAGGCAGGAACCCACGACCAAGTTGATTGCTTTGTGTGACTTGCAGTTCTACAAGAGGTACACACTCCTTCATACATGTTTACCTTATGTTATTGCCATGAATCAACCCGGAAACCCCTCTTTCATAGGTTTTCAGGACCATTCCACTCACTGTTCTGAATCTAACCTCCATATTGATACCTAAAAACCTATTTTAATTATCCTATAAACATTTTATGGTCTGGACCTATTGATTTCAGTATGTTAATGGGTGTTTAAAACCCGAGAACTCATGTTACACATGTGTAAATGATGACTTATGTTCCCAACCATGACCTTGTTACCTTAGGTTGCTATGCCCATGGGAAAATCTGAATTTTCAGAATGTTTGATGATGTTCAACTGTTTTGATATTGGGATGGATATGTTGGTTTGATGAATTGGACCTTAGAATGCTTGTTAGGGACCCCGAATAAGTGATAGATGTAGCTTAACATAGCCAAATTCGTGACAACTTGTGCCTAAAACTATTAAAACAGTGGCTAAAACCAGACTTGGTGAAATTTTGGGTTAACATGTTAATTCTATGAACTTACTTGGCTTAAACGGGTCTAACCGGGGGATTCTTTGATGAAATCTTAAGAAATAATGTAACAAGCCTAAAAACATTAAAGGCCTTAATATTTCAGAAAGTTAAAGGACCATAAACTCATATTTTGAGGAAAGGACTTAAAGAAAATGAAATAAAGTGTCGATTTCGGGTAAAGACGGGTTTTAACGGGTTAAATGTTGGAAACAAGATTTTGTGCAAAGGACCCCAAAACACTTTGTAAAATTGGTCTAAAGTGATATAAGGACCCCCTAGAAACTAATAAGGGCCATAGTGTGCCAAGAAATGGAAAGAACCAACTTTGGGGTAAAAATTGTAATTTTGGAAACTTGAGGGACTAAAAGTGTAAATTCAGGAAAGTCGACCATATTCCAGTAAATTTATGACCAGAAACTATTTTTATACCTATCTTCATATAAGAACTTATGAGAAACAAAAACGGGTCATATTACGCCAAAAACCCAAACTTTCCTAAAAAGGAAACTTTTTGACACACATTTCTAAGGGATGTGGTCATATGTACTTTTAAACACCAATTACCCTTGATTACACTCCCAATAGTCTAAGAATCTATAACTTATTTATGTATCCGCTCTTAGCGTGCTAGGACCTGAATCTATCTGTGATTGAAGAATCCTTTATCTGCTCAAGGTGAGTTTCTCGTGTCCCCTTTTTATTACTATTTTGGGGTGAAACATGCTCTGTTTGAACCAAACATATTTGAAGTACTACTATGAGATACTATTATGAGATGGCATTATGAGATACTATTGTATGTTGTGGCTATTGTTAGAACCTGCATTTTTGTATCACAATCATTAATTCTTTTGTGAACCGCTTGATTATATAGGTAGATCTACTTGGGGAAACCCCCACGCATAGTGCCTTCCGATGAGAAGGGTACCACACTGAGATCCTGCGGGGTCATTGCGGCATGTAACAGGTTTTGTAAGATACTATGGTGTACCATCCGGCAGGTATGGTATGCTGCTATGAGGCTCCGTTTCCCTTATGGGATTACCGGCAACACAAGTTTAGAAGAGGCCAGCCGGGGCTGAGTGCAGGGTTGAATTGTGATCCCACAACTGTGATACTATACCTTTTAAACTTACTATGGGTTCAATGAGCCCTTTTATTTGTGAACTTCAAGTACTTGAACTCACCAACTTTTTAGTTGACACAAAATCTTTTTGAGCATGTTTCAGGTAATCCTCGTTGAGCTTGGACCTTATGAAAGACTCCAAAGATGACTTAGCACTGTGACTACCTAAATGGCATTACTAGGATTTTTAAATCATCTAAACATTCAGTTTTTAATATGTATGTTTTGGGATAGTATTGTATTGGATGCTTTTATTGTTAGGGTTTGACGGTGTTAACCCGGATAACATTGATGTAATGTAATGCCATTATGATTTCTCTCCTTGTGCTCTCTTGTGTGGTTCTGTTTCCGCTGCCATGTATGTTGCTAGTCTGAGACGTCCCACCCTCTTCTGGGCCCGGGGTGTGACAGATTGGTATCAGAGCCACAGGTTGTAGAGAAATCGGGAATACCTTAGTAGACCCTAGGCTACAACCCTGATACCCTAGGACTGTCCTGTTTTGGAATGTGTTGGGATGAATGGGTTGGGTAAATTGATGATTACACTTGATCAACGTAATCATGAATTTACCGGATGTGAATTCCGGCACGATCCCCTATTTGGTGTTAAAAATCTTTTCTTTGCATAGAAAATGCTCTGTGTGAGTCTAAATCTTGTCTTGTCTATGGGGTTACCTATGTTTCTATTAATATGAGATACTACTACCTTCGTTACTACTATAACTATTATTATGAGATACTATCGTCACTATTGCCATGAGCTATGAGAAACCAAATTACTCATGATGATTTTACAGGAACTCAAGGACTATGGCCAACAACGGTAAAGCACCAGCACTCCCCGTGGACGAGACCGCCCCTGTAGGACGGCTGAGAAGGGCGACTTCCGCATCACAATATGAGGAGTACATTAGGCAGTGCAGTCACCCCGGATGGATATCTGTTACATCCGATGATACCGATCCATCCAAAGATTCATCCCCGACATCTCAGTCAAGGACCCGGACCCGCTACAACTCACCTCATGTACCAGCACCGGCGCACTCGCCCATCCCACCTATTGAGAATAAGGGCGCGCGAGTCATCACTCGACCACGGAAGAGCACCCGACCAGGAGCTTCTGTCTCGTTTAGGATGCCGCCTCCTCCACCTCCATCGGCGACTGCTCCTGCACCGGCGCCCCCTATGATGGGACCACCTAGACGCCTACCTCAGGACGAGTTTTGGATGCCTCCGAGGCGCAGCATGTACGATGGACCGAGCATTCTAGCGGGAGACCACTACTCGCAGTCCAGCCGACGTGCTAGTGACTTTGGCCCGTCTGACCCCACATTGAGCGATATATTGAGGACTATCAATCGTCACGAGTTGACGATTCAGTACGCCACATGGACCTTGCAGTCCGCCTAATTTCAAGCACTAATGGCGTCCCATGGTGTCCAGCGCTTGGAGCAAGAACAAAAGAAGAAGGGGTCAGGCTGGTTCGGGTGGTTAAAGAAGAAATGGCAGTAGTGATTGGGTGAAACTTGATTATTGAATGATACTATTCTTATGAGAAACTATTTATCTCTGATACTATTTTTGGGGGTAATGGCACCTTCCAGCTTGTATTGCTATGAAACTATCGACCCTATTTGATGTTTGTTTTACTATCTATGATTGAACTTCTCTTATGATACTATCTTATCTATTGTTGGTAGCCTGTTTGGGTTATGTATTAGTCTATTCTAGGAATCTATCTTGATTTCCTTTTTGAATTGCTAATTGATTCTATATATGTGGGAGACCATGTATGACTTTTTGTGTGTTATGTGAATCCTTGTGTGTTGTGGAACGACCTTAGGGAGTCAATTGGTGTGTGGGATACTCGAAACAAATTATGAGACACTAAATGAGTTTCACTATGATTGACACCAGAATGCCGCTTAGAAGGGAAACACGCGAGGGAAGAAACCGGGGTGTTGGACGCCCCAGGGGTCGAGGTGGGAATCGATCACCCACTCCACCCAGGGCCGACCGGGAGGAGAACTCTAATAGCGAAAATGATGAGAGGATTGCCAACTTGGTGGCCCAACAAATTGCAAATGCTATTCCCACCATCATCGCGCAAATAAATGCTGACCGGGGAAATACATCCCAGAATGATGGACTCGAAAACAATGCGGGGGATGCTGGGAACGTTGAAGAAGTAAGAACCAGGTGTTCTTACAAAACTTTCATGTCATGCAAGCCTAAAGACTTCTTCAGCACCGAGGGAGCAGTAGACACCTACCGCTGGCTGGACAAAATGGAAACTGTGCTGGATATAAGCGAGTGCAAGAACGAGCATATGGTCAGGTTTGCCTCCCAATCCCTAAAGGAGCCAGCCTTAGAATGGTGGAAGACTATCGTTCAGCCAAGGGGCAGGGATGCCGTCGGCCACATGAAGTGGTTGGAATTTCAAGAACTGATGACCGGTAAGTACTGTCCCATGAACCAGCTAGAGAAGCTAGAGGCGGAATTTTTGAGTCTGGAAATTAGGGGCTCAAATTACACCGAGTACATCAACCGATTCTCTGCTTTATCCCGACTTGTGCCTCATTTGGTAACTCCCGAATCTAAAGGCGTAGCCCGATTTATCTGGGGCCTGCATCCCAGAGTCAGAAGCATGGTCCGATCTGCTAGACCTATAACCCTTCAATCGGCTGTCGATCTTACTGGCAGCTTAAGAGACGAACTGATCAGGGCTGGATGGGCAGATCAGGGGAGGAATGAGGATAAGAAGAGGTTATCAGGCGAGAAAAGATGGTGGATTGATGTTAGAAGGCCCAGTGGCGGTGGTAGTAGCTCAAAAAGGAGGGCCGATGAAAGGTCAAGGAGTGATGGACAGGAGCAAGAAGTCAACGGCTGTATGTAGGCACCAACCCCTTATGCACCAAATGCAAACTGCACCACCAAGGGGAATGCAATCCGATGCCTTGCTTTAGGTGCAAATGAACAGGCCACCTGATTAAGGACTGTAGTTTCGAGCCCGGGAAGCAATGTTACGAATGCGGGGATCCAGGACACGCGAAATAGGTGCCCCAAGCTAGCAAGAGACAAGGACGCTAGGCCTAACAAGCCTAAAGGGAGAGCATTCGTGATGGACTCCAATGGTGCTCACAAAGATCTCGACGTGGTAAACGGTATGTTCCTCATTAATAACCACCCTGCTACTGTTTTGTTTGATACTGGAGCAACCAAAAGTTTTGTTTCCCCTACCTTTAGGCATTTAGTTGATTTGGAGGCTTGTGCCCTAACTGATGCTTACGCGGTGGAATTAGCTGATGGTAAAATAATAGAAACCAATGAAATTATCAAAGATTGCACAATAGAACTAGAGGGTATTCCGTTTAAGATAGACTTGATGCCTATCACTTTAGGGGGATTTGATGCAGTTGTGGGAATGGATTGGTTAGAAAAATATAAGGCTGTAATTGTATGTGGTGAGCGCTTGCTTAGGATACCTTTAACTGATGGAAGCACGCTAACAATCCATGGTGACAGAAACAACACGCTATACCCTATGATTTCCCACCTGAAGGCTACCAAGAGCCTCCAGAAGGGATGCTCAACCTTCATAGTCTACGTTATGAAAGCAAGAAAGGAAAAGAGGATCAAATATATACCGGTGGTGGCTGAATACCCGAAAGTTTTTCCGGATGACCTACCGGGACTACCTCCGACTAGACAGGTCGAATTCCAAATCGACCTAGTGCCTGGTGCCGCACCAGTGGCTAAGGCGCCTTACCGACTCGCTCCACCCGAGATGAAGGAGCTAATGGAGCAAATCCATGAACTACTGGATAAGGGATTTATTCGGCCGAGTGTTTATCCATGGGGCGCACCAGTGTTATTTGTTAAGAAGAAGGACGAGACACTGTGAATGTGTATCGACTACCGCGACCTTAACAAGCTTACAATCAAGAATCGCTATCCCCTCCCAAGAATCGATGACTTGTTCGACCAACTACAAGGAGCCAGCTACTTCTCCAAAATAGACTTAAGGTCGGGATATCACCAGCTAAGGGTGAGAGAGGAAGATGTTCCCAAAACAGCTTTTCTAACAAGGTACGGGCACTATGAATACTTAGTCATGCCCTTCGGACTGACTAATGCACCCGCCGCATTCATGGATCTTATGAATCGAGTGTGTCATCCATACCTAGAAAAGTTTGTCATTGTGTTTATCGACGACATCCTGATCTACTCCCATAGCCATGAAGAACACGTGAAGCACCTCAGACTAATTCTTGAATTGCTCAAGAATGAACAGCTTTATGCAAAATTCTCTAAATGTGAGTTTTGGATGCACGAAATCCAATTTTTAAGGCATGTGGTGAACGAAGAAGGAATTCAAGTAGACCCGTCAAAGATTAAAGACATTAGAAACTGGAATATTCCTGAAACTCCTACTGAGATAAGGCAATTTCTTGGTTTAGCTGGATACTACCGAAGGTTTATTAAGGATTTCTCATGGATTGTGCAACCATTGACCGCTCTAACCAAGAAAAACATGACCTTCACATGGGGGACGGAGCAGAATGAAGCATACGAGTTACTCAAGGAGAAACTGTGTAGTGTACCAATCCTCGCCCTACCTGAAGGCGTTGATGATTTTGTAGTTTATTGCGACGCCTCGCGTCAAGGACTCGGATGTGTGTTGATGCAGCGAGATAAAGTGATTGCTTACGCATCCAGATTGTTGAATGAGCATGAGAGAAACTATACTACCCACGAACTGGAGCTGGGTGCCGTGGTGTTTGCTCTCAAGATATGGAGACACTACCTTTACGGTATCAAATGCGTCATCTACATCGACCATAAAAGTCTGCAACACATCCTTGAGCAAAAGATGCTAAATATGCGCCAGCAAAGGTAGGTAGAACTGCTGAGTGATTATGAATTCAAAATTCGCTACCACCCAGGAAAGGCCAATGTGGTGGCTGATGCCCTAAGCAGAAAGGAAAGGGAGAAACCCCTTCGCGTCCGTGCTCTGAGAATGAGCGTGTATACCAGTCTTACCACTAGATTGATAGAGGCACAAAAGGAAGCCTTGAGCAATAACAAACTAGCGAAAGAAATGCTAACAGGAATGGAAAAACATTTGGAATTGTGTAGTGACGGGCTATATAAGCACGAGAGAAGAACCTGGATACCGAAACATGAGGGGATTAGAGAGATAGTCCTGGATGAAGCACACAAATCAAGATACTCAGTTCATCCGAGAAGTGACAAAATGTATCAGGATTTAAGGGCTCTTTTCTGGTGGCCCGGAATGAAGAAATCCATTGCTACCTATGTAGGGAAATGCCTGACGTGTGCAATGGTAAAGGCAGAGAACCAAAAGCCATCAGGAACCTTACAACAGCCCGAAATTCCCGAGTGGAAATGGGATAACGTTACGATGGACTTCGTTACAAAGTAGCCAAGAACTTCTCGTCGACATGATGCAATCTGGGTAATAGTGGATAGGCTGACCAAATCAGCTCACCTCCTACCGATACGAGAAGACTACGACTTATCGAAACTAGCACAACTATACATCAATGAGATTGTAACAAGACATGGAGTGCCCCTATCGATTATCTCAGACCGCGATAGTAGTTTCACTTCATGATTTTGGAAGTCTCTCCAACAGGCTTTGGGGACACGGCTTGATTTAAGCACCGCATATCATCCTCAAACTAACGGGCAAAGTGAACGGACCATTCTGACACTAGAAGACATGTTGAGAGCTTGTGTGATCGATTTCGGGGGAAGTTGGGATAATCACCTTCCTCTGGTGGAGTTTTCCTACAATAATAGTTATCACACAAGTATAAAAGCAGCGCCATACGAAGCCCTATATGGCAGAAAGTGTCATTAACCTTTGAGTTGGAATGAGTTTGGTGGTAGCCAAATTATGGGTCCTGATATTGTAATGGAAACCACGGACAAAGTGTTCAAGATTAAGGAACAAGTGAGAGCAGCCCGAGATCGTCAAAAGAAGTACGCCTATAGAAGGCGAAAGCCCCTAGAATTTGAAGTGGGCGATAGAGTGATGCTAAAAGTGGCGCCATGGAAAGGCACGGTAAGATTTGGCAAGAAGGGCAAGTTAAGCCCAAGATACATTGGACTATTTGTAATATTATCAAGAGTTGGCCCGGTAGCATACCTGTTAAGGCTACCCCAAGAGCTGAGCTATGTACTTGACACTTTTCATGTGTCCAACTTAAAGAACTGTTTCGTTGATAAGGCCTTGGAACTCCCATTGAAAGACACCAAAATCACTAACGAGTTGAAGTTTGTGGAAGAACCCATAGAGATCACCGACCGACTAGTCCAGAAACTCAAACGAAGCTTGATACCCAAAGTGAAAGTAAGATGGAACTCTAGGCGAGGACCTGAATTCACATGGGAACGAGAAGATGTGATGAAGAAGGAGTATCCACACTTCTTTAAGCCCACTCGTTCAGCATCTAATTGAAGCTAAAATTTTGGGACGAAATTTCCTAAACGGTGGGTGAATGTAACAGCCGACTCCTAGGTCCAACTCCAAGAATCTAATGTGATTTAGCATTGTATTATTGCATAATCTCATTTCATGTATGTATCTCCATTTCTTTATGGTTAATGAGTTTCTATGATTTATGTAACCCTGTTTGACTGTTGTTTGACATGTTTAAGCCTAGAACTTGTTCCCGAGGCTAGAAAATTCACTTAATTGACCTTATCCTTTGATAATTGTACATAAAATTTAAATCTGAGTCTTCCTTATGAAAAATTTTCCCTAGGCGCTTCACAACTATTTAGGCGCCTCACAACTGTTTAGGCGCATGACGACTGTCCAGGCGCATTTGGCAGTTAGGCGCATCGCCACTGTTTAGGCGCATGACGACTGTCCAGGCGCATTTGGCAGTTAGGCGCATCGCCATTGTTTAGGTGCATGAGCACTGTTCGGGCGTTTTAGCCACACTTAGCATTTTAAAAATGTCCGAACCCTTCTAGAAGCTTTTGACCTGGTATACGCACCTCCAAACCAGCCAATGCATGGATTGTTGCCATACATTCGGCCGTTCCACCCTCCAACCACACCACTCCTCGGTTTTCATTAACCCGAATCCACACTCCACCAAAATTCTTACTTCCTTTCAAAAACTGAATTCCCCATTTCATTTCACTCTTTCACAACCTCTCGAAATCTCTCTCTCTCTCTCTCTCTGCAAATCATCACAACTAGGAACCGAGAACTCCTCAAGCTTCAACCAAGAAGGGAACAAGGACTTCAAGCCTCAAACTCTCGAAACAACCATTCACACACCTCTTTAATCACTCTAAACTCGGAACAACTTGTGAGTAAGCTTTCTTGCACCCGAACAAACTTTTATTGTTGTCTTCTCTACCTTTCCTCCTTTGAAACCCATCTTTCTTGTTCAAAGGCAAGAACCCATGACCAAGTTGATTGCTTTGTGTGACTTGCAGTTCTACAAGAGGTACACACTCCATCATACATGTTTACCTTGTGTTATTGCCATGAATCAACCCGCAAACCCCTCTTTCATAGGTTTTCAGGACCATTCCACTCACTGTTCTGAATCTAACCTCCATATTGATACCTAAAAACCTGGTTTAATTATCCTATAAACATTTTATGGTCTGGACCTATCGATTTCAGTATGTTAATGGGTGTTTAAAACCCGAGAACTCATGTTACACATGTGTAAATGATGACTTATGTGCCCAGCCATGACCTTGTTACCTTAGGTTGCTATGCCCGTGGGTAAATCTAAATTTTCATAATGTTTGATGATGTTCAACTATTTTGATATTGGGATGGATATGTTGGTTTGATGAATTGGACCTTAGAATGCTTGTTAGGGACCCGAATAAGTGATAGATGTAGCTTAACATAGCCAAATTCGTGACAACTTATTAGATTTAAAATTTTCAGGCCCTAAAACTATTAAAACAGTGGCTAAAACCGGACTTGGTGAAATTTTGGGTTAACATGTTAATTCTATGAACTTACTTGGCTTAAATGGGTCTAACCGGGGGATTCTTTGATGAAATCTTAAGAAATAATGTAACAAGCCTAAAAACCTTTAAGGCCTTAATATTTCAGAAAGTTAAAGGACCATAAACTCATATTTTGAGGAAAGGACTTAAAGAAAATGAAATAAAGTGTCGATTTCGAGTAAAGACGGGTTTTAACGGGTTAAATGTTGGAAATAAGATTTTGTGCAAAGGACCCCAAAACTCTTTGTAAAATTGGTCTAAAAGTGATATAAGGACCCCATAGAAACTAATAAGGGCCATAGTGTGTCAAGAAATGGAAAAAACCAACTTCGGGGTAAAAATTGTAATTTTGGAAACTCGAGGGACTAAAAGTGTAAATTCGGGAAAGTCGACCATATTCCAGTAAATTTATGACCAGAAACTATTTTTATACCTATCTTCATATAAGAACTTGTGAGAAACAAAAACGGGTCGTATTACGCCAAAAACCCAAACTTTCCTAAAAAGGAAACTTTTTGACACAAATTTCTAAGGGATGTGGTCATATGTACTTTTAAACACCAATTACCCTTGATTACACTCCCAATAGTCTAAAAATCTATAGCTTATATATGTATCCGCTCTTAGGGTGCTAGGACCTGAATCTATCTGTGATTGAAGAATCCTTTATCTGCTCAAGGTGAGTTTCTCGTGTCCCCTTTTTATTACTATTTTGCAGTGAAACATGCTCTGTTTGAACCAAACTTATTTGAAGTACTACTATGAGATACTATTATGAGATGGCATTATGAGATACTATTGTATGTTGTGGCTATTGTTAGAACCTGCATTTTTGTATCACAATCATTAATTCTTTTGTGACGATAGCATTCCCGTCCTCACCCTCCTGGTGACGAAGCGCTGGCTCATCAGGAGCCGTCTCAGCAGTCTTAGCCCTGCCCCTTGTGACACGCGGCCTAACACCACATCCACCATGACCTCCACCACACGAAGCCTCAAAAGACCTACCACCAGCCATCTAGAACACAACAAGATTCAAACACCAACACGGTCATTCAAGGTAATAGCTCAAGTTATGTCTAGTATAGTAAGTCCCTAATCACAGTGGCCAGTTGTGTTTAGCCACTTTCATTACTCTTTATTCCCCAAGCATTTCCTATCCTGACTACATCAGTATCTAAATCCGCATAGAAGCACACAAGCCACATAACATGCGCACATAATACCGGTTAACATTTACTTACATAAAACCTTTACATAAAACTTTTACCTGCAAGCATGTAGCTACTAGGACTGGCATCCCTTTCCTTTAGTCCCATTCTCAGTTTAAGATTAGGTTTTTGAAAATATATACCCAATTCTCTTAAACTTTAACTCTGATACCAACTTGTAAGGCCCCGTTCTCGAGACGCTTACAGCTGGACCGTCATTGCATAAAATATTTAAAACAAACATTACTTTTGCAGCGGAATTTAGAAACTTTCATTAATAATTAAAACATATTATCATATTACATAAATCGTTTACATAACACAATGCAATGTCATATCAAAATGTGGATCCCATACTCAAAACGTTCCCAGTAGCGTATGCATCCATGCCTGCAACTCCTCAGCATCAACAAAATACCTGCCAACTATCATGCATACAAAAAGTCAACGACCCTGAGTGAGTTCTAGTTTTATAAATAAAATATTTTACTTTCTTTAAAACATATCCTTCGTAAACGTATGCGATCACACATCATATGTACACATTGATAATATTTATTATTATCATCATCATTGTTCACTACGTACATTTCGTACATTCATCATTATCTTTCACTGCAATCTGGATCCTGTCTCATGCAATACCCTCGACTCATGTCCGAAGACCGATACTGTGCCGGGGCCTGTAAACAAACCCCCGACTCATGTCCGAAGACCGACACAGTACCGGGGTACGCGACAAGGATCCCCTTCGAGTCACGAAGACTCCCTTCGAGTCACGAAGACTCCCTTCGAGTCACGAAGACTCCCTTCGAGTCACGAAGACTCCCTTCGTTCTTTATGTTCCACTTTTCATTATTATTATCTTTCACTTCGTTACATAATACTTTACGCTCAATCAAACATCAAACCACGTAAAGCCATACATCATACATAACGTATAATAAAATGTAATGCATACATTTTGAAAACCATTTAACGAAGAAAGACAACACACCACACACACAACATAAACCACAACACAACATCATGCATAAGCCACCACATCCCAACGGGACCTATCTCAAACATCACCTCATAAAGCCTCTAAGAAAGCCCTAAGTCTAAAACGAGGCACATAAAACATTCTAGGCGCATGAGCTGAAAATTCTAAGTATAAAAGCTCTTGGGCGCATCAGCACTATTTGGGCGCATGAGCCCTATTCAGGCGCCTCAACACTTAGTCGCAACAACAATTCTAGGTGCATGGGCACTATGCAGGCGCATCACCCATACTTAGCGATTTCCACACTTTCTGGGCGCATGGGCACTATGTAGGCACATGGACAACACTTGGTCACCTGGGCACTATCTGGGCGCATGACCACTATTTGGGCGCACCACCTTGGCGCATCAGCACCCTTGGGCGCATGAGCAACACTTAGGCTCATGGCCAACTTTTAGGCACATGAAGGATACTGTTTGGGCGCATGTCCCCTGTTGGGGCGCATGACCCTGGGCGCATGAAGATAGTTGGGTGCATGGGAACATTCTGAACATCTAATCAGCCAAGAACACACTCGAAACATTTCTAGCCTAACCCAAACACATCTAGCATACTATGGGCATCTAAACATTCTAACAACAATTCTAACCTCAAAACAAGCATCAAAACATAAAACCATAGAATACCATACGAACCACAACAAGCTGAAACATACGCTTATCTTTGAAAAACCTTTTCCCGATATGCACAATAGCCCAAAACACTTTAAAATTTGTAAAAGAGGGGTCTAGAAGCTCACCTGGAGCAGATCTTCAAACCAGGTACTTCCACCTACGATTTCAGCTTCAAAATCCCGAGAACATCTTCTAAAACATCAAGAACTTTGGTTTAGGACTTAAAACCCAACTAAAACCGAACTCGTGTTCAAGAGAACTCACCTTAGCAGCTTCTTCTTCCTCTTTCTCAAAAAACCCGAGCCCTTTCACCCTTTTTCTGCTTTCGCCGAGGGCCAAAAGCAGATCTCTGCTTTTAAAGAGGTGGCCATAGCTCTTATATTATTAAAATAATAAAGTTTGTGCACTTTTGCACTTTGCCCCCTTCAACTTGTGCCTATTTACTTTTCTTTCTGGATACTTTTCTTTTCGTTTTCTTTTTAATAAAATTCGGGGTGTTAAACTTGGGCACTCGTTAATACTCACACCCAAATGGGTTTTGGCCCAACAAACCCTAAATGGGTCATTGGGCCATGAAACATAACGGGCTTTGACTCACAAAACCAATACGGGCCAATGGGCCATCATTTGATTATAGGGCATGCTGAACCGACCAAATGGGCCCCGGGAACGATACCTTAGAAGAGTAAATTTACAAAATGAACTTTGATTTAATTAATTAAGCACGTGGAATTTTAACAATTATTAAAATTCTAAAATCATAAACCCCGATTCACCGGAACAAAAATTTTTAAACAAAACCATAACGTTTAATAGCAATTTAAGTATATCAACAAAACATAATAAACATAACCTTGTATATTATAAAATATGACGACGACGACAACGAATGTTGTCGAGAATCTGCTCGTTGAAGAGGAAATTGAATGTGACAACCCTGGTTTTTGGGCTTAGAAATTTTTTTTAAAACCCATTGGGTCACACCCTGACACCCTACCCCGACAAGGAAGCCATGCTCCGGGCCCAACAACTTTGGGCTTCGGCACTCGTTAATACTCACACCAAAATATGCTTTGGCCCAACAAAACTTAAATGGGTTATTATGCCATGAAACTTAACGGGCTTTGACTCAAAAAACCAATACGGGCCAATGGGCCATCATTTGATTATAGGGCATGTTGAACCGACCAAATATACCCCGGGCACGATACCTTAGAAGACGTAAATTTACTAAATAAACTTTGATTTAATTAATTAAGCACGTGAAATTTTAACAATTATTAAAATTCTAAAATCATAAACCCCGGTTCACCGGAACAAAAATTTTTAAACAAAACCATAACGTTTAATAGCAATTTAAGTATATCAACAAAACATAATAAACGTAACCTTGTAAATTATAAAATATGACGACGACCACGAGTGTTGTCGAGAATCTGCTCGTTGAAGAGGACGTTGTATGTGACAACCCCGGTTTTTGGGCCTAGAAAATTTTTTAAAAACCCACTGGGTCACACCATGACACCGAACCCCGACAAGGAAGCCATGCATTGGGCCCAACAACTTTGGGCTTGGGCACTCATTAATACTCACACCCAAATGGGCTTTGGCCCAACAAACCCTAAATGGGTCATTGGGCCATGAAACTTAATGGGCTTTGACTCAAAAAACCAATACGGGCCAATGGACCATCATTTGATTAAAGGGCATGTTGAACCGACCAAATGGGCCCCGGGCACGATACCTTAGAAGACGTAAATTTACTAAATGAACTTTGATTTAATTAATTAAGCACGTGGAATTTTAACAATTATTAAAATTCTAAAATCATAAACCCCGGTTCACCAGAACACAAATTGTTTAACAAAACCATAACGTTTAATAGTAATTTAAGTATATCAACAAAACATAATAAACGTAACCTTGTAAATTATAAAATACGACGACGACGACAACGACGAATGTTGTCGAGAATCTGCTCGTTGAAGAGGACGTTGAATGTGACAACCCCGGTTTTTGGGCCTAGAAATTTTTTTAAAAACCCATTGGGTCACAACCTGACACCGAACCCCGACAAGGAAGCCATGCATTGGGTCCAACAACTTTGAGCTTGGGCACTCGTTAATACTGACACACAAATGGGATTTGGCCCAAGATGAAACTTAACTGGCTTTGACTCATAAAACCAATACGGGCCAATGGGCCATCATTTGATTATAGGGCATGCTGAATCGACCAAATCGGCCCCGGGCACGATACCTTAGAAAACGTAAATTTACTAAATGAACTTTGATTTAATTAATCAAGCACGGGGAATTTTAACAATTATTAAAATTCTAAAATCATAAACCCCGGTTCACAGGAAAAAAAATTATAAAACAAAACCATAACGTTTAATAGCAATTTAAGTATATCAACAAAACATAATAAACGTAACCTTGTAAATTATAAAATATGGCGACGACGACGACGAGTGTTGTCGAGAATCTGCTCGTTGAAGAGGACGTTGAATGTGACAACCCCGGTTTTTGGGCCTAGAAAATTTTTAAAAAACCCATTGGGTCACACCCTGACACCGAACCCCAACAAGGAAGCCATGCATTGGGGCCAACAACTTTGGGCTTGGGCACTCGTTAATACTCACACCCAAATGGGCTTTGGCCCAACAAACCCTAAATGGGTCATTGGGCCATGAAACTTAACAGGCTTTAACTCAAAAAACCAATACGGGCCAATGGGCCATCATTTGATTATAGGGCATGTTGAATGGACCAAATGGGCCCCGGGCACCATACATTAGAAGACATAAATTTACTAAATGAACTTTGATTTAATTAATTAAGCACGTGGAATTTTAACAATTATTAAAATTCTAAAATCATAAACCCCGGTTCACCGGAACAAAAATTGTTAAACAAAACCATAACGTATAATAGCAATTTAAGTATATCAACAAAACATAATAAACGTAACCTTGTAAATTATAAAATACGACGACGACGACGACAACGACGACAACGACGAATGTTGTCTAGAATCTGCTCGTTGAAGAGGACGTTGAATGTGACAACCCCGGTTTTTGGGCCTAGAAAATTTTTTAAAAACCCATTGGGTCACAATCTGACATCGAACCCCGACAAGGAAGCCATGCATTGGGCCCAACAACTTTGAGCTTAGGCACTTGTTAATACTCACACCCAAATGGGCTTTGGCCCAACAAACCCTAAATGGGTCATTGGGCCATGAAACTTAACTGGCTTTGACTCATAAAACCAATACGGGCCAATGGGTCATCATTTGATTATAAGACATGCTGAATCGACCAAATGGGCCCCGGGCATGATACTTTAGAGAATGTAAATTTACTAAATGAACTTTGATTTAATTAATTAAGCACGGAGAATTTTAACAATTATTAAAATTCTAAAATCATAAACCCCAGTTCACCGGAAAAAAAATTGTAAAACAAAACCACAACGTTTAATAGCAATTTAAGTATGTCAATAAACCATAATAAACGTAACCTTGTAAATTATAAAATACGACGACGACGACGACGAATGTTGTCGAGAATCCGCTCGTTGAAGAGGATGTTGAATGTGACAACCTCGGTTTTTGGGCCTAGAAAATTTTTTAAAAACTCATAGGGTCACACCCTGACTCCGAACCCCGACAAGGAAGCCATGCATTGGGCCCAACAACTTTGGGCTTGGGAACTCGTTAATACTCACACCCAAATGCGCTTTGGCCCAACAAACCCTAAATGAGTCATCGGGCCATGAAACTTAACGGGCTTTGACTCACAAAACCAATACGGGCCAATGGATCATCATTTGATTATAGGGCATGCTGAACCGACCAAATGGGCCCCGGGCACGATACCTTAAAAGACATAAATTTACAAAATGAATTTGATATAATTAATTAAGCACGTGGAATTTTAACAATTATTAAAATTCTAAAATCATAAACCCCGGTTCACGGGAACAAAAATTTTTAAACAAAACCATAACGTTTAATAGCAATTTAAGTATATCAACAAAACATAAAAAACGTAACCTTGTATATTATAAAATATGACAACGATGATGACGAAGACGATGAATGTTGTCGAGAATCTGCTCGTTGAAGAGGACGTTGAATGTGACAACCTCGGTTTTTGGGCCTAGAATTTTTTTTTAAAACCCATTGAGTCACACCCTGACACCGAACCCCGACAAGGAAGCCATGCATTAGGCCCAACAACTTTGGGCTTGTGCACTTGTTAATACTCACACCCAAATGGGCTTTGGCCCCACAAACCCTAAATGGGTCATTGGGCCATGAAACTTAACGGGCCTTGACTCAAAAAACCAATACGGGCCAATGGACCATCATTTGATTATAGGGCATGTTGAACCAGGCAAATGGGCCCCGGGCATGATACCTTAGAAGAAGTAAATTTACTAAATGAACTTTTATTTAATTAATTAAGCATGTGGAATTTGAACAATTATTAAAATTCTAAAATCATAAACCCCGTTTCACCGGAACAAAAATTTTTAAGCAAAACCTTAATGTTTAATAGCAATTTATGTATATCAACAAAACATAATAAACGTAACCTTGTAAATTATAAAATTCGAAGACGACTATTGTCGAGAATCTGCTCGTTGAAGAGGACGTTGAATATGACAACCCCGGTTTTTGGGCCTAAAATGTTTTTTATAAACCCATTGGGTCACACCCTGACACCGTACCCCGTCAAGGAAGCCATGCATTGGGCCCAACAACTTTGAGTTTGGGCACTCGTTAATACTCAAACCCAAATGTGCTTTGGCCCAACAAACCCTATATGTGTCATTGGGCCAAGAAACTTAACGGGCTTCGACTCCAAAACCAATACGGACCAATGGGCCATCATTTGATTATAGGGCATGCTGAACCGACCAAATGGGCCCCGGGCACGATACCTTAGAGAACGTAAATTTACTAAATGAACTTTGATTTAATTAATTAAGCACCGGAAATTTTAACAATTATTAAAATTCTAAAATCATAAACCCCGGTTCACCGGAATAAAAATGGTTAAACAAAACCATAACGTTTAATAGCAATTTAAGTATATCAACAAAACATAATAAACGTAACCTTGTAAATTATATAATACGACGACGACTACGAATGTTGTCGAGAATTTGCTCGTTGAAGAGGACGTTGAATATGACAACCCCAGTTTGGGCCTAGAAATTTTTATAAAAACCCATTGGGTCACACCCTGACACCGAACCCCGACAAGGTAGCCATGCATTGGGCCCAACAACTTTGGGCTTGGATACTCATTAATACTTACACCCAAATGGGCTTTGGCCCAACAATCCCTAAATGGGTCATTGGGTCATGAAACTTAACGGGCTTTGACTCACAAAACCAATACGGGCCAATGGGCCATCATTTGATTATAGGACATGTTGAACCGACCAAACAGGCCCGGGCATGATACCTTAGAAGATGTAAATTTACTAAATGAACTTTGATTTAATTAATTAAGCACGTTGAATTTTAACAATTATTAAAATTCTAAAATCAAAAACCCCGGTTCACCGGAACAAAATTTTTTAAATAAAACCATAACGTTTAATAGCAATTTAAGTATATCAACAAAACATAATAAACGTAACCTTGTAAATTATAAAATACAACAACGACGACGACGAATATTGTCGAGAATCTGCTCGTTGAAGAGGATGTTGTACTCATAGTTCCTGTGGCCAGTCCCGCCACAGTTGAAGCACTTCGGCACTCTACAATCTCTTGCTATGTGACCGGGCTTCCCACACTTGAAGCACACAGTCACTCACCTCATACAAGCACCAGTGTGCTCCCTACCATATTGGTCGCACTTCCTCAACCCGGGGACTCATGACACCACGCGTCGTTAATCCATCCTCCTCCTTTTGTTGTTTGGGGTGTAACCGCCACGCCTAAACCGCTTAACTCTCCAGTTCTTATCACCGCCATTCGCCTTCTTCACCTCAACCACCGCTACTTCCCTTTCATCATACAACATTCCCGCCAAATCCACTGCCGACCTAAAAGTGCTCGGTTGGGCAGCGATTAAATGTCTGCGGATGTGGGCCGGTAGTCCCTGAACGTACCGTTTGATCTTCCTCGATACCGGCGTAACCTGTTCCGGCACCAACCTCGCCATTTCGTTAAACTTGGTGGTATATTGCGGGTGGGTTATAGTTCCCGCCTCCAGCTATAAGAACTCCCTTTTCGATCTTGTTGAGTTCTCGGTGAGGATAGAATTCCTCAATCACCCACTTCTTCAGCTCCCCCCATCTCATTCTCTCGATGGCCCTGTCACCGTTGGCTTGGACAAGATTGTCCCACCAACATAGTGCCGAGTCGACAAACGAGTGAGTGGCGAACATCACTTTCTGGTCTTCCCGACACTTACTGATCTTCAATACTGCTTCCATCTCCCTTATCCAGCGGTGGGCAGCTGCAGCATAGCCATTACCATCAAAAGTAGGGGGTTTGCACCGTTGGAATGCCCCGTAGCTGCATCCCCTCGTGGTTTCCCGCACCACCACCTCTTCTTCATCACTGGAGGCTCCCCTTTCAGCATTCAGCTCCTCCTCATCATTACGACCTCTTACATTCTCCCTCCTGCCAGCAGTCGTCCTCCTTTCCTCCTCTTTCTCTTTCCTTTCGTCTTCTCTAACAGCCCGAATAACTTCAGTCACTACAGACGGTAGGATCGTCTGCATGACTTGGTGAACCTCCACTACCACTGCCTCCTTCACCGAGGCTCTCAGATTAGCACATCCGTCACCGCCCTCCGGGTGATGAAGATCAGGCTTAACAGGAGTCGTCTCAGCAGTCTTGGTCTTGTTCCTTGTACTACGTGGCCTACCACGAACGCCCCGCGTTCCACCAGGAGAAGCTTTCGAATGTGACAATGACGACGACGACGAATTTTGTCGAGAATCTACTTGTTGAAGAGGATGTTGAATGAGACAACCTCGGTTTTAGGGCCTAGAAAATTTTTTAAAAACCCATTGGGTCACACTCTGACACTGAACCCCGACAAGGAAGCCATGCATTGGGCCCAACAACTTTGGGTTTGGGCAATACTCACACCTAAATGGGCTTTGGCCCAAGAAACCCTAAATGGGTCATTGGGCCATGAAACTTAACAAGCTTTGACTCACAAAACCAATACTAGCCAATAGGCCATCATTTGATTATAGGGCATGCTGAGCCGACCAATGGGCCCCGGGTACGATACCTTAGAAGACGTAAATTTACTAAATGTACTTTGATTTAATTAAGTAAGCATGTGGAATTTTAACAGTTATTAAAATTCTAAAATCATAAACCCCAGTTCACCGGAACAAAAATTGTTAAACAAAACCATAACGTTTAATAGCAATTTAAGTATATCAACAAAACATAATAGACGTAACCTTGTAAATTATAAAATCCGACGACGACGACGAATGTTGTCGAGAATCTGCTGTTTGAAGAGGACGTTGAATTTGACAACCCCGCTTTTTGAGCCTAGAAAACTTATTAAAAACCCATTGGGTCACACCCTGACACCAAACCCCGACAAGGAAGCCATGCATTGGGGCCAACAACGTTGGGCTTGGTCACTCGTTAATACTCACACCCAAATGGGCTTTGGCCCAACAAACCCTAAATGGGTCATTGGGCCATGAAACTTAACAGGCTTTGACTCACAAAACCAATACGGGCCAATGGGCCATCATTTGATTATAGGGCATGCTGGACCGACCAAATGGGCCCCGGGCACGATACCTTAGAAGACGTAAATTTACTAAATAAACATTGATTTAATTAATTAAGCACGTGGAATTTTAACAATTATTAAAATTCTAAAATCATAAACCCTGGTTCATCGGAACAAAAATTGTTAAAGCAAACCAAAACGTTTATTAGCAATTTAAGTATATCAACGAAACATAATAAACGTAACCTTGTAAATTATAAAATAAGACGACGACGACGATATGTTGTGGAGAATCTTCTCGTTAAAGAGGACGTTGAATGTGACAACCCCGGTTTTTGGGCCTAGAAAATTTTTAAAAAACCCATTGGGGCACACCCCTGACACTGAACCCCGACAAGAAAGCCATGCATTAGGCCCAACAACTTTGGGCTTGGGCACTCGTTAATACTCACACCCAAATGGGCTTTGGCCCAACAAACCCTAAATGGGTCATTGGGCCGTGAAATTTAATGGGATTTGACTCACAAAACCAATACGGGCCAATGGGCCATCATTTGATTATAAGGCATGCTGAACCGGCCAAATGGGCCCCGAGCACGATACCTAAGAAGACGTAAATTTACTAAATGAACTTTGATTTAATTAATTAAGTACGTAGAATTTTAACAATTATTAAAATTCTAAAATCATAAACCCCAGTTCACCGCCAAAACGTTTAATAACAATTTAAGTATATCAACAAAACATAATAAACGTAACCTTGTAAATAATAAAATACGACGAAGACGATGACGAACGTTGTCGAGAATCTGCTCGTTGATGGGTCATTGGGCCACGAAACCCTAAATGGGTCATTGGGCCACGAAACTTAACAGGCTTTGACTCACAAAACCAATACGGGCCTTTGGGCCATCATTTGATTATAAAGCATGCTGAGCCGACCAAATGGGCTCCGGGCACGATACCTTAGAAGACGTAAATTAACTAAATAAACTTTTATTTAATTAATTAAGCACGTGGAATTTTAACAATTATTAAAATTCTAAAATCATAAACCCCGATTCACCGGAACACAAATTGTTAAAACAAAACCATAACGTTTAATAGCAATTTAAGTATATCAACAAAACATAATAAACGTCACCTTGTAAATTATCAAATACGACGACGACGACAATGACGACGACAACGAATGTTGTAGAGAATCACCTGGTTGAAGAGGACGTTGAATTTGACTACCCTGGTTTTTGCGCCTAGAAAATTTTTTAAAAACCCATTGGGTCACACCCTGACATCGAACCCCTTAAAGGAAGCCATGCATCGGGCCCAAGAACTTTGGGCTTAGGCACTCGTTAATACTCACACCCAAATGGGCTTTGGCCCAACAAACCCTAAATGGGTCATTGGGCCATGAAACTTAGCGGGCTTTGACTCACAAAACCAATATGGGCCAATCGGCCATCATTTGATTATAGGGCATCCTGAACCGACCAAATGGGCCCCGCGCACGATACCTTAGAAGACATAAATTTACTAAATGAACTTTGATTTAATTAATTAAGCACGTGAAATTTTAACAATTATTAAAACTCTAAAATCATAAACCCTTGTTCACCGGAACAAAAAAGTTTAAACAAAACCATAACGTTTAATAGCAATTAAAGTATATCAACAAACATTATAAACGTAACCTAGTAAATTATAAAATAGGATGATATTTGATTATTGGGCATGACAAAGACGATGACAACGACGATGAATGTTGTCGAGAATCTGCTCGTTAAAGAGGACGTTCAATGTGACAACCCCATTTTTTGGTTCTAGAAAATTTTTTAAAAACCCATTAGGTCACACCCTGACACCGAACCCTGTCAAGTTAGCCATGCATTGGGCCGAACAACTTTGTGCTTGGGCACTTGTTAATACTCACACCCAAATGGGCTTTGGCTCAACAAATCCTAAATGGGTCGGTGGGCCATGAAACTTAACGGGCTTTGACTCACAAAACCAATACGGGCCAATGGGCCATCATTTGATTATCGGGCATGCTGAACCGGCCAAATGGGCCCCGAGCACGATACCTAAGAAGACGTAAATTTACTAAATGAACTTTGATTTAATTAATTAAGTACGTAGAATTTTAACAATTATAAAAATTCTAAAATCATAACCCCCGGTTCACCGGAACAAAAATTGTTAAAGAAAACCAAAACGTTTAATAGCATTTTAAGTATATCAACAAAACATAATAAACGTAACCTTGTAAATTATAAAATAAGACGACGAGGACGAAATGTTGTGGAGAATCTTCTCGTTAAAGAGAACGTTGAATGTGACAACCCCAGTTTTTGGGCATAGAAAATTTTTAAAAAACCCATTGGGGCACACCCCTGACACTGAACCCCGACAAGAAAGCCATGCATTAGGCCCAACAACTTTGGACTTGGGCACTCGTTAATACTCACACCCAAATGGGCTTTGGCCCAACAAACCCTAAATGGGTCATTGGGCCGTGAAATTTAACGGGATTTGACTCACAAAACCAATACGGGCCAATGGGCCATCATTTGATTATAGGGCATGCTGAACCGGCCAAATGGGCCCCGGGCACGATACCTAAGAAGACCTAAATTTACTAAATGAACTTTGATTTAATTAATTAAGCATGTGGAATTTTAACAATTATTAAAATTCTAAAATCATAAACCCTGGTTCACCGGAAAAAAAACTGTTAAACAAAACCATAACGTTTAATAGCAATTTAAGTATATCAACAAAATATAATAAATGTAACCATGTAAATTATAAAATATGAGGACGACGACGAATGTTGTCGAGATTCTACTCGTTAATGAGGATGTTGAATGTGACAACCCCGGTTTTCGGGCCTAGAATATTATTTAAAAACCCATTGGGTCACACCTAACACTAAACCCCGACAAGAAAGTCATGCATTGGGCCCAACAACTTTGGGCTTGGGCACTCGTTAATACTCACACCCAAATGGGCTTTGGCCCAAGAAACCCTAAATGGGTTATTGGGTCGTGAAATTTAACAGGATTTGACTCACAAAACCAATACGGTCCAATGGGCCATCATTTGATTATAGGGCAAGCTGAACCGACCAAATGGGCCCCAAGCACGATACCTAAGAAGACGTAAATTTACTAAATAAACTTTGATTTAATTAATTAAGTACGTAGAATTTTAACAATTATTAAAATTCTAAAATCATAAGCCCCGTTTCACCGGAACAAAAATTGTTAAAGAAAACCAAAACGTTTAATAGCAATTTAAGTATATCAACAAAACATAATAAACGTAACCTTGTAAATTATAAAATAAGACGACGACGACGAAATGTTGTGGAGAATATTCTCGTTAAAGAGGACGTTGAATGTGACAACCCCGGTTTTTGGGCCTAGAAATTTTTTAAAAAACCCATTGGGGCACACCCCTGACACTGAACCCCGACAAGAAAGCCATCCATTAGGCCCAACAACTTTGGGCTTGGGCACTCGTTAATACTCACACCCAAATGGGCTTTGGCCCAACAAACCCTAAATGGGTCATTGGGCCGTGAAATTTAATGGGATTTGACTCACAAAACCAATACGGGCCAATGGGCCATCATTTGATTATAGGGCATGCTGAACCGGCCAAATGGGCCCCGAGCACGATACCTAAGAAGACGTAAATTTACTAAATGAACTTTGATTTAATTAATTAAGTACGTAGAATTTTAACAATTATTAAAATTCTAAAATCATAAACCCCAGTTCACCGCCAAAACGTTTAATAACAATTTAAGTATATCAACAAAACATAATAAACGTAACCTTGTAAATAATAAAATACGACGAAGACGATGACGAACGTTGTCGAGAATCTGCTCGTTGAAGAGGATGTTGAATGTGACAACCTCGGTTTTTGGGCCTAGAAAAATTTCTAAAACCCATTGAGTCACACCCTGACATAGAACCCCGACAAGGAAGCCATGCATTGGACCCAACAACTTTGGGCTTGGGCACTCGTTAATACTCACACCTAAATAGGCTTTGGCCCATTAAACCCTAAATGGGTCATTGGGCCACGAAACTTAACAGGCTTTGACTCACAAAACCAATACGGGCCTTCGGGCAATCATTTGATTATAGAGCATGCTGAGCCGACCAAATGGGCTCCGGGCACGATACCTTAGAAGACGTAAATTTACTAAATAAACTTTTATTTAATTAATTAAGCACGTGGAATTTTAACAATTATTAAAATTCTAAAATCATAAACCCCGATTCACCGGAACACAAATTGTTAAAACAAAACCATAACGTTTAATAGCAATTTAAGTATATCAACTAAACATAATAAACGTCACCTTGTAAATTATCAAATACGACGACGACGACAATGACGATGACAACGAATGTTGTAGAGAATCACCTCGTTGAAGAGGACGTTGAATTTGACAACCCTGGTTTTTGGGCCTAGAAAATTTTTTAAAAACCCATTAGGTCACACCCTGACATCGAACCCCTTAAAGGAAGCCATGCATCGGGCCCAAGAACTTTGGGCTTAGGCACTCGTTAATACTCACACCCAAATGGGCTTTGGCCCAACAAACCCTAAATGGGTCATTGGGCCATGAAACTTAGCGGGCTTTGACTCACAAAACCAATACGGGCCAATCGGCCATCATTTGATTATAGGGCATCCTGAACCGACCAAATGGGCCCCGCGCACGATACCTTAGAAGACATAAATTTACTAAATGAACTTTGATTTAATTAATTAAGCACGTGGAATTTTAACAATTATTAAAATTCTAAAATCATAAACCCTTGTTCACCGGAACAAAAAAGTTTAAACAAAACCATAACGTTTAATAGCAATTAAAGTATATCAACAAACATTATAAACGTAACCTTGTAAATTATAAAATAGGATGATATTTGATTATTGGGCATGACAAAGACGATGACGACGACGATGAATGTTGTCAAGAATATGCTCGTTAAAGAGGACGTTGAATGTGACAACCCCGTTTTTTGGGTCTAGAAAATTTTTTAAAACCCATTAGGTCACACCCTGACACCGAACCGTGTCAAGTTAGCCATGCATTGGGCCGAACAACTTTGTGCTTGGGCACTCGTTAATACTCACACCCAAATGGGCTTTGGCTCAAAAAATCCTAAATGGGTCGGTGGGCCATGAAACTTAACGGGCTTTGACTCACAAAACCAATACGGGCCAATGGGCCATCATTTGATTATAGGGCACGCTGAACTGGCCAAATGGGCCCCGAGCACGATACCTAAGAAGACGTAAATTTACTAAATGAACTTTGATTTAATCAATTAAGTACGTAGAATTTTAACAATTATTAAAATTCTAAAATCATAAACCCCGGTTCACTGGAACAAAAATTGTTAAAGAAAACCAAAACGTTTAATAGCATTTTAAGTATATCAACAAAACATAATAAACGTAACCTTGTAAATTATAAAATACAACAACGACGACGACGAATATTGTCGAGAATCTGCTCGTTGAAGAGGATGTTGTACTCATAGTTCCTGTGGCCAGTCCCGCCACAGTTGAAGCACTTCGGCACTCCACAATCTCTTGCTATGTGACCGGGCTTCCCACACTTGAAGCACACAGTCACTCACCTCATACAAGCACCAGTGTGCTCCCTACCTTATTGGTCGCACTTCCTCAACCCGGGGACTCATGACACCACGCGTCGTTAATCCATCCTCCTCCTTTTGTTGTTTGGGGTGTAACCGCCACGCCTAAACGGCTTAACTCTCTAGTTCTTATCACCGCCATTCGCCTTCTTCACCTCAACCACCGCTACTTCCCTTTCATCATACAACATTCCCGCCAAATCCACTGCCGACCTAAAAGTGCTCGGTTGGGCAGCGATTAAATGTCTGCGGATGTGGGCCGGTAGTCCCTGAATGTACCGTTTGATCTTCCTCGATACCGGCGTAACCTGTTCCGGCACCAACCTCGCCATTTCGTTAAACTTGGCGGTATATTGCGGGTGGGTTATAGTTCCCGCCTCCAGCTATAAGAACTCCCTTTTCGATCTAGTTGAGTTCTCGGTGAGGATAGAATTCCTCAATCACCCACTTCTTCAGCTCCCCCCATCTCATTCTCTCGATGGCCCTGTCACCCTTGGCTTGGACAAGATTGTCCCACCAACATAGTGCCGAGTCGACAAACGAGTGAGTGGCGAACATCACTTTCTGGTCTTCCTGACACTTACTGATCTTCAATACTGCTTCCATCTCCCTTATCCAGCGGTGGGCAGCTGCAGCATAGCCATTACCATCAAAAGTAGGGGGTTTGCACCGTTGGAATGCCCCGTAGCTGCATCCCCTCGTGGTTTCCCGCACCACCACCTCTTCTTCATCACTGGAGGCTCCCCTTTCAGCATTCAGCTCCTCCTCATCATTACGACCTCTTACATTCTCCCTCCTGCCAGCAGTCGTCCTCCTTTCCTCCTCTTTCTCTTTCCTTTCGTCTTCTCTAACAGCCCGAATAACTTCAGTCACTACAGACGGTAGGATCGTCTGCATGACTTTGTGAACCTCCACTACCACTGCCTCCTTCACCGAGGCTCTCAGATTAGCACATCCGTCACCCCCCTCCGGGTGATGAAGATCAGGCTCAACAGGAGTCGTCTCAGCAGTCTTGGTCTTGTTCCTTGTACTACGTGGCCTACCATGAACGCCCCGCGTTCCACTAGGAGAAGCTTTCGAATGTGACAATGACGACGACGACGAATTTTGTCGAGAATCTACTTGTTGAAGAGGATGTTGAATGAGACAACCTCGGTTTTAGGGCCTAGAAAATTTTTAAAAAACCCATTGGGTCACACTCTGACACTGAACCCCGACAAGGAAGCCATGCATTGGGCCCAACAACTTTGGGTTTGGGCACTCGTTAATACTCACACCCAAATGGGCTTTGGCCCAAGAAACCCTAAATGGGTTATTGGGTCGTGAAATTTAACAGGATTTGACTCACAAAACCAATACGGTCCAATGGGCCATCATTTGATTATAGGGCAAGCTGAACCGACCAAATGGGCCCCAAGCACGATACCTAAGAAGACGTAAATTTACTAAATAAACTTTGATTTAATTAATTAAGTACGTAGAATTTTAACAATTATTAAAATTCTAAAATCATAAGCCCCGTTTCACCGGAACAAAAATTGTTAAAGAAAACCAAAACGTTTAATAGCAATTTAAGTATATCAACAAAACATAATAAACGTAACCTTGTAAATTATAAAATAAGACGACGACGACGAAATGTTGTGGAGAATATTCTCGTTAAAGAGGACGTTGAATGTGACAACCCCGGTTTTTGGGCCTAGAAATTTTTTAAAAAACCCATTGGGGCACACCCCTGACACTGAACCCCGACAAGAAAGCCATGCATTAGGCCCAACAACTTTGGGCTTGGGCACTCGTTAATACTCACACCCAAATGGGCTTTGGCCCAACAAACCCTAAATGGGTCATTGGGCCGTGAAATTTAATGGGATTTGACTCACAAAACCAATACGGGCCAATGGGCCATCATTTGATTATAGGGCATGCTGAACCGGCCAAATGGGCCCCGAGCACGATACCTAAGAAGACGTAAATTTACTAAATGAACTTTGATTTAATTAATTAAGTACGTAGAATTTTAACAATTATTAAAATTCTAAAATCATAAACCCCAGTTCACCGCCAAAACGTTTAATAACAATTTAAGTATATAAACAAAACATAATAAACGTAACCTTGTAAATAATAAAATACGACGAAGACGATGACGAACGTTGTCGAGAATCTGCTCGTTGAAGAGGATGTTGAATGTGACAACCTCGGTTTTTGGGCCTAGAAAAATTTCTAAAACCCATTGAGTCACACCCTGACATAGAACCCCGACAAGGAAGCCATGCATTGGACCCAACAACTTTGGGCTTGGGCACTCGTTAATACTCACACCTAAATGGGCTTTGGCCCATTAAACCCTAAATGGGTCATTGGGCCACGAAACTTAACAGGCTTTGACTCACAAAACCAATACGGGCCTTTGGGCAATCATTTGATTATAGAGCATGCTGAGCCGACCAAATGGGCTCCGGGCACGATACCTTAGAAGACGTAAATTTACTAAATAAACTTTTATTTAATTAATTAAGCACGTGGAATTTTAACAATTATTAAAATTCTAAAATCATAAACCCCGATTCACCGGAACACAAATTGTTAAAACAAAACCATAACGTTTAATAGCAATTTAAGTATATCAACAAAACATAATAAACGTCACCTTGTAAATTATCAAATACGACGACGACGACAATGACGACGACAACGAATGTTGTAGAGAATCACCTCGTTGAAGAGGACGTTGAATTTGACAACCCTGGTTTTTGGGCCTAGAAAATTTTTTAAAAACCCATTAGGTCACACCCTGACATCGAACCCCTTAAAGGAAGCCATGCATCGGGCCCAAGAACTTTGGGCTTAGGCACTCGTTAATACTCACACCCAAATGGGCTTTGGCCCAACAAACCCTAAATGGGTCATTGGGCCATGAAACTTAGCGGGCTTTGACTCACAAAACCAATACGGGCCAATCGGCCATCATTTGATTATAGGGCATCCTGAACCGACCAAATGGGCCCCGCGCACGATACCTTAGAAGACATAAATTTACTAAATGAACTTTGATTTAATTAATTAAGCACGTGGAATTTTAACAATTATTAAAATTCTAAAATCATAAACCCTTGTTCACCGGAACAAAAAAGTTTAAACAAAACCATAACGTTTAATAGCAATTAAAGTATATCAACAAACATTATAAACGTAACCTTGTAAATTATAAAATAGGATGATATTTGATTATTGGGCATGACAAAGACGATGACGACGACGATGAATGTTGTCGAGAATATGCTCGTTAAAGAGGACGTTGAATGTGACAACCCCGTTTTTTGGGTCTAGAAAATTTTTTAAAACCCATTAGGTCACACCCTGACACCGAACCGTGTCAAGTTAGCCATGCATTGGGCCGAACAACTTTGTGCTTGGGCACTCGTTAATACTCACACCCAAATGGGCTTTGGCTCAAAAAATCCTAAATGGGTCGGTGGGCCATGAAACTTAACGGGCTTTGACTCACAAAACCAATACGGGCCAATGGGCCATCATTTGATTATAGGGCATGCTGAACCGGCCAAATGGGCCCCGAGCACGATACCTAAGAAGACGTAAATTTACTAAACGAACTTTGATTTAATTAATTAAGTACGTAGAATTTTAACAATTATAAAAATTCTAAAATCATAACCCCCGGTTCACCGGAACAAAAATTGTTAAAGAAAACCAAAACGTTTAATAGCATTTTAAGTATATCAACAAAACATAATAAACGTAACCTTGTAAATTATAAAATAAGACGACGAGGACGAAATGTTGTGGAGAATCTTCTCGTTAAAGAGGACGTTCAATGTGACAACCCCGGTTTTTGGGCATAGAAAATTTTTAAAAAACCCATTGGGGCACACCCCTGACACTGAACCCCGACAAGGAAGCAATGCATTAGGCCCAACAACTTTGGACTTGGGCACTCGTTAATACTCACACCCAAATGGGCTTTGGCCCAACAAACCCTAAATGGGTCATTGGGCCGTGAAATTTAACGGGATTTTACTCACAAAACCAATACGTGCCAATGGGCCATCATTTGATTATAGGGCATGCTGAACCGGCCAAATTGGCCCCGGGCACGATATCTAAGAAGACGTAAATTTACTAAATGAACTTTGATTTAATTAATTAAGCACGTGGAATTTTAACAATTATTAAAATTCTAAAATCATAAACTCCGATTCACCGGAACACAAATTGTTAAAACAAAACCATAACGTTTAATAGCAATTTAAGTATATCAACAAAACATAATAAACGTCACCTTGTAAATTATCAAATACGAGGACGACGACAATGATGACGACGACGACGACGAATGTTGTCGAGTATCACCTCGTTGAAGAGGACGTTGAATTTGACAACCCTGGTTTTTGGGCCTAGAAAAGTTTTTAAAAACCCATTGGGTCACACCCTGACACCGAACCCCTAAAAGGAAGCCATGCATCGGGCCCAAGAACTTTGGGCTTAGGCACTCGTTAATACTCACACCCAAATGGGCTTTGGCCCAACAAACCCTAAATGGGTTATTGGGTCGTGAAACTTGACGGGCTTTGACTCACAAAACCAATACGGGCCAATCGGCCATCATTTGATTATAGGGCATGCTGAACCGACCAAATGGGCACCGCGCACGATACGTTAGAAGACATAAATTTACTAAATGAACTTTGATTTAATTAACTAAGCACGTGGAATTTTAACAATTATTAAAATTCTAAAATCATAAACCCTTGTTCACCGGAACAAAAATGTTTTAACAAAACCATAACGTTTAATAGCAATTCAAGTATATCAACAAACATAATAAACGTAACCTTGTAAATTATAAAATAGGATGATATTTGATTACTGGGCATGACGAACACGACGACGACGACGACGACGATGAATGTTGTCGAGAATCTGCTTGTTAAAGAGGACGTTGAATGTGACAACCCCGTTTTTTTGGTCTAGAAAATTTTTAAAAACCCACTTGGTCACACCCTGACACCGAACCCTGTCAAGTTAGCCATGCATTGGGCCCAACAACTTTGTGATTAGGCACTCGTTAATACTCACACCCAAATGGGCTTTGGCTCAACAAATCCTAAATGGGTCGGTGGGCCATGAAACTTAACGGGCTTTGACTCACAAAACCAATACGAGCCAATGGGCCATCATTTGATTATAGGGCACGCTGAACTGGCCAAATGGGCCCCGAGCACGATACCTAAGAAGACGTAAATTTACTAAATGAACTTTGATTTAATCAATTAAGTACGTAGAATTTTAACAATTATTAAAATTCTAAAATCATAAACCCCGGTTCACTGGAACAAAAATTGTTAAAGAAAACCAAAACGTTTAATAGCATTTTAAGTATATCAACAAAACATAATAAACGTAACCTTGTAAATTATAAAATACAACAACGACGACGACGAATATTGTCGAGAATCTGCTCGTTGAAGAGGATGTTGTACTCATAGTTCCTGTGGCCAGTCCCGCCACAGTTGAAGCACTTCGGCACTCCACAATCTCTTGCTATGTGACCGGCTTCCCACACTTGAAGCACACAGTCACTCACCTCATACAAGCACCAGTGTGCTCCCTACCTTATTGGTCGCACTTCCTCAACCCGGGGACTCATGACACCACGCGTCGTTAATCCATCCTCCTCCTTTTGTTGTTTGGGGTGTAACCGCCACGCCTAAACGGCTTAACTCTCTAGTTCTTATCACCGCCATTCGCCTTCTTCACCTCAACCACCGCTACTTCCCTTTCATCATACAACATTCCCGCCAAATCCACTGCCGACCTAAAAGTGCTCGGTTGGGCAGCGATTAAATGTCTGCGGATGTGGGCCGGTAGTCCCTGAATGTACCGTTTGATCTTCCTCGATACCGGCGTAACCTGTTCCGGCACCAACCTCGCCATTTCGTTAAACTTGGCGGTATATTGCGGGTGGGTTATAGTTCCCGCCTCCAGCTATAAGAACTCCCTTTTCGATCTAGTTGAGTTCTCGGTGAGGATAGAATTCCTCAATCACCCACTTCTTCAGCTCCCCCCATCTCATTCTCTCGATGGCCCTGTCACCCTTGGCTTGGACAAGATTGTCCCACCAACATAGTGCCGAGTCGACAAACGAGTGAGTGGCGAACATCACTTTCTGGTCTTCCTGACACTTACTGATCTTCAATACTGCTTCCATCTCCCTTATCCAGCGGTGGGCAGCTGCAGCATAGCCATTACCATCAAAGTAGGGGGTTTGCACCGTTGGAATGCCCCGTAGCTGCATCCCCTCGTGGTTTCCCGCACCACCACCTCTTCTTCATCACTGGAGGCTCCCCTTTCAGCATTCAGCTCCTCCTCATCATTACGACCTCTTACATTCTCCCTCCTGCCAGCAGTCGTCCTCCTTTCCTCCTCTTTCTCTTTCCTTTCGTCTTCTCTAACAGCCCGAATAACTTCAGTCACTACAGACGGTAGGATCGTCTGCATGACTTTGTGAACCTCCACTACCACTGCCTCCTTCACCGAGGCTCTCAGATTAGCACATCCGTCACCCCCCTCCGGGTGATGAAGATCAGGCTCAACAGGAGTCGTCTCAGCAGTCTTGGTCTTGTTCCTTGTACTACGTGGCCTACCATGAACGCCCCGCGTTCCACTAGGAGAAGCTTTCGAATGTGACAATGACGACGACGACGAATTTTGTCGAGAATCTACTTGTTGAAGAGGATGTTGAATGAGACAACCTCGGTTTTAGGGCCTAGAAAATTTTTAAAAAACCCATTGGGTCACACTCTGACACTGAACCCCGACAAGGAAGCCATGCATTGGCCAACAACTTTGGGTTTGGGCACTCGTTAATACTCACACCCAAATGGGCTTTGGCCCAAGAAACCCTAAATGGGTTATTGGGTCGTGAAATTTAACAGGATTTGACTCACAAAACCAATACGGTCCAATGGGCCATCATTTGATTATAGGGCAAGCTGAACCGACCAAATGGGCCCCAAGCACGATACCTAAGAAGACGTAAATTTACTAAATAAACTTTGATTTAATTAATTAAGTACGTAGAATTTTAACAATTATTAAAATTCTAAAATCATAAGCCCCGTTTCACCGGAACAAAAATTGTTAAAGAAAACCAAAACGTTTAATAGCAATTTAAGTATATCAACAAAACATAATAAACGTAACCTTGTAAATTATAAAATAAGACGACGACGACGAAATGTTGTGGAGAATATTCTCGTTAAAGAGGACGTTGAATGTGACAACCCCGGTTTTTGGGCCTAGAAATTTTTTAAAAAACCCATTGGGGCACACCCCTGACACTGAACCCCGACAAGAAAGCCATGCATTAGGCCCAACAACTTTGGGCTTGGGCACTCGTTAATACTCACACCCAAATGGGCTTTGGCCCAACAAACCCTAAATGGGTCATTGGGCCGTGAAATTTAATGGGATTTGACTCACAAAACCAATACGGGCCAATGGGCCATCATTTGATTATAGGGCATGCTGAACCGGCCAAATGGGCCCCGAGCACGATACCTAAGAAGACGTAAATTTACTAAATGAACTTTGATTTAATTAATTAAGTACGTAGAATTTTAACAATTATTAAAATTCTAAAATCATAAACCCCAGTTCACCGCCAAAACGTTTAATAACAATTTAAGTATATAAACAAAACATAATAAACGTAACCTTGTAAATAATAAAATACGACGAAGACGATGACGAACGTTGTCGAGAATCTGCTCGTTGAAGAGGATGTTGAATGTGACAACCTCGGTTTTTGGGCCTAGAAAAATTTCTAAAACCCATTGAGTCACACCCTGACATAGAACCCCGACAAGGAAGCCATGCATTGGACCCAACAACTTTGGGCTTGGGCACTCGTTAATACTCACACCTAAATGGGCTTTGGCCCATTAAACCCTAAATGGGTCATTGGGCCACGAAACTTAACAGGCTTTGACTCACAAAACCAATACGGGCCTTTGGGCAATCATTTGATTATAGAGCATGCTGAGCCGACCAAATGGGCTCCGGGCACGATACCTTAGAAGACGTAAATTTACTAAATAAACTTTTATTTAATTAATTAAGCACGTGGAATTTTAACAATTATTAAAATTCTAAAATCATAAACCCCGATTCACCGGAACACAAATTGTTAAAACAAAACCATAACGTTTAATAGCAATTTAAGTATATCAACAAAACATAATAAACGTCACCTTGTAAATTATCAAATACGACGACGACGACAATGACGACGACAACGAATGTTGTAGAGAATCACCTCGTTGAAGAGGACGTTGAATTTGACAACCCTGGTTTTTGGGCCTAGAAAATTTTTTAAAAACCCATTAGGTCACACCCTGACATCGAACCCCTTAAAGGAAGCCATGCATCGGGCCCAAGAACTTTGGGCTTAGGCACTCGTTAATACTCACACCCAAATGGGCTTTGGCCCAACAAACCCTAAATGGGTCATTGGGCCATGAAACTTAGCGGGCTTTGACTCACAAAACCAATACGGGCCAATCGGCCATCATTTGATTATAGGGCATCCTGAACCGACCAAATGGGCCCCGCGCACGATACCTTAGAAGACATAAATTTACTAAATGAACTTTGATTTAATTAATTAAGCACGTGGAATTTTAACAATTATTAAATTCTAAAATCATAAACCCTTGTTCACCGGAACAAAAAAGTTTAAACAAAACCATAACGTTTAATAGCAATTAAAGTATATCAACAAACATTATAAACGTAACCTTGTAAATTATAAAATAGGATGATATTTGATTATTGGGCATGACAAAGACGATGACGACGACGATGAATGTTGTCGAGAATATGCTCGTTAAAGAGGACGTTGAATGTGACAACCCCGTTTTTTGGGTCTAGAAAATTTTTTAAAACCCATTAGGTCACACCCTGACACCGAACCGTGTCAAGTTAGCCATGCATTGGGCCGAACAACTTTGTGCTTGGGCACTCGTTAATACTCACACCCAAATGGGCTTTGGCTCAAAAAATCCTAAATGGGTCGGTGGGCCATGAAACTTAACGGGCTTTGACTCACAAAACCATACGGGCCAATGGGCCATCATTTGATTATAGGGCATGCTGAACCGGCCAAATGGGCCCCGAGCACGATACCTAAGAAGACGTAAATTTACTAAACGAACTTTGATTTAATTAATTAAGTACGTAGAATTTTAACAATTATAAAAATTCTAAAATCATAACCCCCGGTTCACCGGAACAAAAATTGTTAAAGAAAACCAAAACGTTTAATAGCATTTTAAGTATATCAACAAAACATAATAAACGTAACCTTGTAAATTATAAAATAAGACGACGAGGACGAAATGTTGTGGAGAATCTTCTCGTTAAAGAGGACGTTCAATGTGACAACCCCGGTTTTTGGGCATAGAAAATTTTTAAAAACCCATTGGGGCACACCCCTGACACTGAACCCCGACAAGGAAGCAATGCATTAGGCCCAACAACTTTGGACTTGGGCACTCGTTAATACTCACACCCAAATGGGCTTTGGCCCAACAAACCCTAAATGGGTCATTGGGCCGTGAAATTTAACGGGATTTTACTCACAAAACCAATACGTGCCAATGGGCCATCATTTGATTATAGGCATGCTGAACCGGCCAAATTGGCCCCGGGCACGATATCTAAGAAGACGTAAATTTACTAAATGAACTTTGATTTAATTAATTAAGCACGTGGAATTTTAACAATTATTAAAATTCTAAAATCATAAACTCCGATTCACCGGAACACAAATTGTTAAAACAAAACCATAACGTTTAATAGCAATTTAAGTATATCAACAAAACATAATAAACGTCACCTTGTAAATTATCAAATACGAGGACGACGACAATGATGACGACGACGACGACGAATGTTGTCGAGTATCACCTCGTTGAAGAGGACGTTGAATTTGACAACCCTGGTTTTTGGGCCTAGAAAAGTTTTTAAAAACCCATTGGGTCACACCCTGACACCGAACCCCTAAAAGGAAGCCATGCATCGGGCCCAAGAACTTTGGGCTTAGGCACTCGTTAATACTCACACCCAAATGGGCTTTGGCCCAACAAACCCTAAATGGGTTATTGGGTCGTGAAACTTGACGGGCTTTGACTCACAAAACCAATACGGGCCAATCGGCCATCATTTTATTATAGGGCATGCTGAACCGACCAAATGGGCACCGCGCACGATACGTTAGAAGACATAAATTTACTAAATGAACTTTGATTTAATTAACTAAGCACGTGGAATTTTAACAATTATTAAAATTCTAAAATCATAAACCCTTGTTCACCGGAACAAAAATGTTTAAACAAAACCATAACGTTTAATAGCAATTCAAGTATATCAACAAACATAATAAACGTAACCTTGTAAATTATAAAATAGGATGATATTTGATTACTGGGCATGACGAACACGACGACGACGACGACGACGATGAATGTTGTCGAGAATCTGCTTGTTAAAGAGGACGTTGAATGTGACAACCCCGTTTTTTTGGTCTAGAAAATTTTTTAAAAACCCACTTGGTCACACCCTGACACCGAACCCTGTCAAGTTAGCCATGCATTGGGCCCAACAACTTTGTGATTAGGCACTCGTTAATACTCACACCCAAATGGGCTTTGGCTCAACAAATCCTAAATGGGTCGGTGGGCCATGAAACTTAACGGGCTTTGACTCACAAAACCAATACGAGCCAATGGGCCATCATTTGATTATAGGGCACGCTGAACTGGCCAAATAGGCCCCGAGCACGATACCTAAGAAGACGTAAATTTACTAAATGAACTTTGATTTAATCAATTAAGTACGTAGAATTTTAACAATTATTAAAATTCTAAAATCATAAACCCCGGTTCACTGGAACAAAAATTGTTAAAGAAAACCAAAACGTTTAATAGCATTTAAGTATATCAACAAAACATAATAAACGTAACCTTGTAAATTATAAAATACAACAACGACGACGACGAATATTGTCGAGAATCTGCTCGTTGAGAGGATGTTGTACTCATAGTTCCTGTGGCCAGTCCCGCCACAGTTGAAGCACTTCGGCACTCCACAATCTCTTGCTATGTGACCGGGCTTCCCACACTTGAAGCACACAGTCACTCACCTCATACAAGCACCAGTGTGCTCCCTACCTTATTGGTCGCACTTCCTCAACCCGGGGACTCATGACACCACGCGTCGTTAATCCATCCTCCTCCTTTTGTTGTTTGGGGTGTAACCGCCACGCCTAAACGGCTTAACTCTCTAGTTCTTATCACCGCCATTCGCCTTCTTCACCTCAACCACCGCTACTTCCCTTTCATCATACAACATTCCCGCCAAATCCACTGCCGACCTAAAAGTGCTCGTTGGGCAGCGATTAAATGTCTGCGGATGTGGGCCGGTAGTCCCTGAATGTACCGTTTGATCTTCCTCGATACCGGCGTAACCTGTTCCGGCACCAACCTCGCCATTTCGTTAAACTTGGCGGTATATTGCGGGTGGGTTATAGTTCCCGCCTCCAGCTATAAGAACTCCCTTTTCGATCTAGTTGAGTTCTCGGTGAGGATAGAATTCCTCAATCACCCACTTCTTCAGCTCCCCCATCTCATTCTCTCGATGGCCCTGTCACCCTTGGCTTGGACAAGATTGTCCCACCAACATAGTGCCGAGTCGACAAACGAGTGAGTGGCGAACATCACTTCTGGTCTTCCCGACACTCACTGATCTTCAATACTGCTTCCATCTCCCTTATCCAGCGGTGGGCAGCTGCAGCATAGCCATTACCATCAAAAGTAGGGGGTTTGCACCGTTGGAATGCCCCGTAGCTGCATCCCCTCGTGGTTTCCCGCACCACCACCTCTTCTTCATCACTGGAGGCTCCCCTTTCAGCATTCAGCTCCTCCTCATCATTACGACCTCTTACATTCTCCCTCCTGCCAGCAGTCATCCTCCTTTCCTCCTCTTTCTCTTTCCTTTCGTCTTCTCTAACAGCCCGAATAACTTCAGTCACTACAGACGGTAGGATCGTCTGCATGACTTTGTGAACCTCCACTACCACTGCCTCCTTCACCGAGGCTCTCAGATTAGCACATCCGTCACCGCCCTCCGGGTGATGAAGATCAGGCTCAACAGGAGTCGTCTCAGCAGTCTTGGTCTTGTTCCTTGTACTACGTGGCCTACCACGAAAGCCCCGCGTTCCACTAGGAGAAGCTTTCGAATGTGACAATGACGACGACGACGAATTTTGTCGAGAATCTACTTGTTGAAGAGGATGTTGAATGAGACAACCTCGGTTTTAGGGCCTAGAAAATTTTTAAAAAACCCATTGGGTCACACTCTGACACTGAACCCCGACAAGGAAGCCATGCATTGGGCCCAACAACTTTGGGTTTGGGCACTCGTTAATACTCACACCCAAATGGGCTTTGGCCCAAGAAACCCTAAATGGGTCATTGGGCCATGAAACTTAACAGGCTTTGATACTGGCCAATAGGCCATCATTTGATTATAGGGCATGCTGAGCCGACCAATGGGCCCCGGGCACGATACCTTAGAAGACGTAAATTTACTAAATGTACTTTGATTTAATTAAGTAAGCATGTGGAATTATAACAATTATTAAAATTCTAAAATCATAAACCCCAGTTCACCAGAACAAAAATTGTTTAACAAAACCATAACGTTTAATAGCAATTTAAGTATATCAACAAAACATAATAGACGTAACCTTGTAAATTATAAAATCCGACGACGACGACGAATGTTGTCGAGAATCTGCTGTTTGAAGAGGACGTTGAATTTGACAACCCCGCTTTTTGAGCCTAGAAAATTTATTAAAAACCCATTGGGTCACACCCTGACACCAAACCCCGACAAGGAAGCCATGCATTGGGGCCAACAACGTTGGGCTTGGACACTCGTTAATACTCGCACCCAAATGGGCTTTGGCCCAACAAACCCTAAATGGGTCATTGGGCCATGAAACTTAACAGGCTTTGACTCACAAAACCAATACGGGCCAATGGGCCATCATTTGATTATAGGGCATGCTGGACCGACCAAATGGGCCCCGGGCACGATACCTTAGAAGACGTAAATTTTCTAAATAAACATTGATTTAACTAATTAAGCACGTGGAATTTTAACAATTATTAAAATTCTAAAATCATAAACCCCGGTTCACTAGAACAAAAATTGTTAAAGCAAACCAAAACGTTTATTAGCAATTTAAGTATATCAACAAAACATAATAAACGTAACCTTGTAAATTATAAAATAAGACGACGACGACGATATGTTGTGGAGAATCTTCTTGTTAAAGAGGACGTTGAATGTGACAACCCGGTTTTTGGGCCTAGAAAATTTTTAAAAACCCATTGGGGCACACCCCTGACACTGAACCCCGACAAGAAAGCCATGCATTAGGCCCAACAACTTTGGGCTTGGGCACTCGTTAATACTCACACCCAAATGGGCTTTGGCCCAACAAACCCTAAATGGGTCATTGGGCCGTGAAATTTAATGGGATTTGACTCACAAAACCAATACGGGCCAATGGGCCATCATTTGATTATAGGGCATGCTGAACCGGCCAAATGGGCCCCGAGCACGATACCTAAGAAGAAGTAAATTTACTAAATGAACTTTGATTTATTAATTAAGTACGTAGAATTTTAACAATTATTAAAATTCTAAAATCATAAACCCCAGTTCACCGCCAAAACGTTTAATAACAATTTAAGTATATCAACAAAACATAATAAACGTAACCTTGTAAATAATAAAATACGACGAAGACGATGACGAACGTTGTCGAGAATCTGCTCGTTGAAGAGGATGTTGAATGTGACAACCTCGGTTTTTGGGCCTAGAAAAATTTCTAAAACCCATTGAGTCACACCCTAAATAGAACCCGACAAGGAAGCCATGCATTGGACCCAACAACTTTGGGCTTGGGCACTCGTTAATACTCACACCTAAATGGCCTTTGGCCCATTAAACCCTAAATGGGTCATTGGGCCACGAAACTTAACAGGCTTTGACTCACAAAACCAATACGGGCCTTTGGGCCATCATTTGATTATAGAGCATGCTGAGCCGACCAAATGGGCTCCGGGCACGATACCTTAGAAGACGTAAATGAACTAAATATACTTTTATTTAATTAATTAAGCACGTGGAATTTTAACAATTATTAAAATTCTAAAATCATAAACCCCGATTCACCGGAACACAAATTGTTAAAACAAAACCATAACGTTTAATAGCAATTTAAGTATATCAACAAAACATAATAAACGTCACCTTGTAAATTATCAAATACGACGACGACGACAATGACGACGACAACGAATGTTGTAGAGAATCACCACGTTGAAGAGGACGTTGAATTTGACTACCCTGGTTTTTGGGCCTAGAAATTTTTTTAAAAACCCATTGGGTCACACCCTGACATCGAACCCCTTAAAGGAAGCCATGCATCGGGCCCAAGAACTTTGGGCTTAGGCACTCGTTAATACTCACACCCAAATGGGCTTTGGCCCAACAAACCCTAAATGGGTCATTGGGCCATGAAACTTAGCGGGCTTTGACTCACAAAACCAATACGGGCCTTTGGGCCATCATTTGATTATAGAGCATGCTGAGCCGACCAAATGGGCTCCGGGCACGATACCTTAGAAGACGTAAATGAACTAAATATACTTTTATTTAATTAATTAAGCACGTGGAATTTTAACAATTATTAAAATTCTAAAATCATAAACCCGATTCACCGGAAACAAATTGTTAAAACAAAACCATAACGTTTAATAGCAATTTAAGTATATCAACAAAACATAATAAACGTCACCTTGTAAATTATCAAATACGACGACGACGACAATGACGACGACAACGAATGTTGTAGAGAATCACCACGTTGAAGAGGACGTTGAATTTGACTACCCTGGTTTTTGGGCCTAGAAATTTTTTAAAAACCCATTGGGTCACACCCTGACATCGAACCCCTTAAAGGAAGCCATGCATCGGGCCCAAGAACTTTGGGCTTAGGCACTCGTTAATACTCACACCCAAATGGGCTTTGGCCCAACAAACCCTAAATGGGTCATTGGGCCATGAAACTTAGCGGGCTTTGACTCACAAAACCAATACGGGCCAATCGGCCATCATTTGATTATAGGGCATCCTGAACCGACCAAATGGGCCCCGCGCACGATACCTTAGAAGACATAAATTTACTAAATGAACTTTGATTTAATTAATTAAGCACGTGGAATTTTAACAATTATTAAAATTCTAAAATCATAAACCCTTGTTCACCGGAAAAAAAAGTTAAACAAAACCATAACGTTTAATAGCAATTAAAGTATATCAACAAACATTATAAACGTAACCTTGTAAATTATAAAATAGGATGATATTTGATTATTGGGCATGACAAAGACGATGACGACGACGATGAATGTTGTCGAGAATCTGCTCGTTAAAGAGGACGTTGAATGTGACAACCTCGTTTTTTGGGTCTAGAAATTTTTTTAAAAACCCATTAGGTCACACCGTGACACCGAACCCTGTCAAGTTAGCCATGCATTGGGCCGAACAACTTTGTGCTTGGGCACTCGTTAATACTCACACCCAAATGGGCTTTGGCTCAACAAATCCTAAATGGGTCGGTGGGCCATGAAACTTAACGGGCTTTGACTCACAAAACCAATACGGGCCAATGGGCCATCATTTGACTATCGGGCATGCTGAACCGGCCAAATGGGCACCGAGCACGATACCTAAGAAGACGTAAATTTACTAAACGAACTTTGATTTAATTAATTAAGTACGTAGAATTTTAACAATTATAAAATTCTAAAATCATAACCCCCGGTTCACCGGAACAAAAATTGTTAAAGAAAACCAAACGTTTAATAGCATTTTAAGTATATCAACAAAACATAATAAACGTAACCTTGTAAATTATAAAATAAGACGACGAGGACGAAATGTTGTGGAGAATCTTCTCGTTAAAGAGGACGTTGAATGTGACAACCCCGGTTTTTGGGCATAGAAAATTTTTAAAAAACCCATTGGGGCACACCCCTAACACCGAACCCCGACAAGAAAGCCATGCATTTGGCCCAACAACTTTGGACTTGGGCACTCGTTAATACTCACACCCAAATGGGCTTTGGCCCAACAAACCCTAAATGGGTAATTGAGCCATAAAACTTAACGGGATTTCACTCACATAACCAATACGTGCCAATGGGCCATCATTTGATTATAGGGCATGCTGAACCGGCCAAATGTGCCCCGGGCACGATACCTAAGAAGACATAAATTTACTATATGAACTTTCATTTAATTAATTAAGCACGTGGAATTTTAACAATTATTGAAATTCTAAAATCATAAACCCCGGTTCACCGGAACAAAAATTGTTAAACAAAACCATAATGTTTAATAGCAATTTAAGTATATCAACAAAACATAATAAACGTAACCTTGTAAATTATAAAATATGACGACGACGACGAATGTTGACGAGAATCTACTCGTTGAAGAGGACGTTGAATGTGACAACCCAGGTTTTTGGGCCAAGAAAATTTTCTAAAAACCCATTGGGTTACACCCTGACACCGAACCCCGATAAGGAAGCCATGCATCAGGCCCAACAACTTTGGGCTTGGGCGCTCGTCAATACTCACACCTAAATGGGCTTTGGCCCAACAAACCCTAAATGCGTCATTGGGCCATGAAACTTAACGGACTTTGACTCACAAAACCAATACGGGCTTATAGGCCATCATTTGATTATAGGGCATCCTGAACCGACCAAATGGGCCCCGGGCACGATACCTTAGAAGACGTAAATTTACTAAATGAACTTTGATATAATTAATTAAGCATGTGGAATTTTAACAATTATTAAAATTCGAAAATCATAAACCCCGGTTCACCGGAACAAAACTTGTTAAACAAAACCATAACGTTTAATAGCAATTTAACTATATCAACAAAACATAATAAACGTAACCTTGTAAATTATAAAATAGGACGAGGACGATGACGAGGACGACGACGACGACGAAGACGACGAATGTTGTCGAGAATCTGCTCCTTGAAGAGGACGTTGAATATGACAACCCCGGTTTTTGGGCCTAGAAAATTTTTTAAAAACACATTGGGTCACACCCTGACACCGAACCCCGACAAGGAAGCCATGCAATGGGCCCAACAACTTTTGGCTTGGGCACTCGTTAATACTCACACCGAAATGGGCTTTGGCCCAACAAACCCTAAATGGGTCATTGGGCCATAAAACTTAACGGGCTTTGACTCACGAAACCAATACGGGCCAATGGGCCATTATTTGATTATAGGGCATGCTGAACCGACCAAATGGCCCTGTGCATGAAACCTTAGAAGATGTAAACTTATTAAATGAACTTTGATTTAATTAATTAAGCATGTGGAATTTTTAACAATTATTAAAATTCTAAAATCATAAACCCGGTTCAACGGAACAAAAATTGTTAAACAAACCATAACGTATAATAGCAATTTAAATATCTCAACAAAACATAATAAACGTAACCTTGTAAATTATAAAATATGAGGACGACGACGAATGTTGTCGAGATTCTGCTCGTTAATGAGGATGTTGAATGTGACAACCCCGGTTTTCGGGCCTAGAAAATTTTTTAAAAACCCATTGGGTCACACCTAACACTGAACCCCGACAAGAAAGTCATGCATTGGGCCCAACAACTTTGGGCTTGGGCACTCGTTAATACTCACACCCAAATGGGCTTTGGCCCAACAAACCCTAAATGGGTTATTGGGTCGTGAAATTTAACAGGATTTGACTCACAAAACCAATACGGTCCAATGGGCCATCATTTGATTATAGGGCATGCTGAACCGACCAAATGGGCCTCGAGCACGATACCTAAGAAGACGTAAATTTACTAAATAAACTTTGATTTAATTAATTAAGTACGTAGAATTTTAACAATTATTAAAATTCTAAAATCATAAGCCCGGTTCACCGGAACAAAAATTGTTAAAGAAAACCAAAACGTTTAATAGCAATTTAAGTATATCAACAAAACATAATAAACGTAACCTTGTAAATATAAAATAAGACGACGACGACGAAATGTTGTGGAGAATATTCTCGTTAAAGAGGACGTTGAATGTGACAACCCCGGTTTTTGGGCATAGAAAATTTTTAAAAAACCCATTGGGGCACACCCCTGACACTGAACCCCGACAAGAAAGCCATGCATTAGGCCCAACAACTTTGGCTTGGGCACTCGTTAATACTCACACCCAAATGGGCTTTGGCCCAACAAACCCTAAATGGGTCATTGGGCCGTGAAATTTAATGGGATTTGACTCACAAAACCAATACGGGCCAATGGGCCATCATTTGATTAGGGCATGCTGAACCGGCCAAATGGGCCCCGAGCACGATACCTAAGAAGACGTAAATTTACTAAATGAACTTTGATTTAATTAATTAAGTACGTAGAATTTTAACAATTATTAAAATTCTAAAATCATAAACCCCAGTTCACCGCCAAAACATTTAATAACAATTTAAGTATATCAACAAAACATAATAAACGTAACCTTGTAAATATATAATACGACGAAGACGATGACGAACGTTGTCGAGAATCTGCTCGTTGAAGAGGATGTTGAATGTGACAACCTCGGTTTTTGGGCCTAGAAAAATTTCTAAAACCCATTGAGTCACACCCTGACATAGAACCCGACAAGAAAGCCATGCATTGGACCCAACAACTTTGGGCTTGGGCACTCGTTAATACTCACACCTAAATGGGCTTTGGCCCATTAAACCCTAAATGGGTCATTGGGCCACAAAACTTAACAGGCTTTGACTCACAAAACCAATACGGGCCTTTGGGCCATCATTTGATTATAGAGCATGCTGAGCCGACCAAATGGGTTCCGGGCACGATACCTTAGAAGACGTAAATTTACTAAATAAACTTTTATTTAATTAATTAAGCACGTGGAATTTTAACAATTATTAAAATTCTAAAATCATAAACCCCGATTCACAGGAACACAAATTGTTAAAACAAAACCATAACGTTTAATAGCAATTTAAGTATATCAACAAAACATAATAAACGTCACCTTGTAAATTATCAAATACGACGACGACGACAATGACGACGACAACGAATGTTGTAGAGAATCACCTCGTTGAAGAGGACGTTGAATTTGACAACCCTGGTTTTTGGGCCTAGAAAATTTTTTAAAAACCATTGGGTCACACCCTGACATCGAACCCTTAAAGGAAGCCATGCATCGGGCCCAAGAACTTTGGGCTTAGGCACTCGTTAATACTCACACCCCAATGGGCTTTGGCCCAACAAACCCTAAATGGGTCATTGGGCCATAAAACTTAACGGGCTTTGACTCACGAAACCAATACGGGCCAATGGGCCATTATTTGATTATAGGGCATGCTGAACCGACCAAATGGCCCCGGGCATGATACCTTAGAATATGTAAATTTATTAAATGAACTTTGATTTAATTAATTAAGCATGTGGATTTTTAACAATTATTAAAATTCTAAAATCATAAACCCCGGTTCAACGGAACAAAAATTGTTAAACAAAACCATAACGTATAATAGCAATTTAAATATCTCAACAAAACATAATAAACGTAACCTTGTAAATTATAAATATGAGGACGACGACGAATGTTGTCGAGATTCTGCTCGTTAATGAGGATGTTGAATGTGACAACCCCGGTTTTCGGGCCTAGAAAATTTTTTAAAAACCCATTGGGTCACACCTAACACTGAACCCCGACAAGAAAGTCATGCATTGGGCCCAACAACTTTGGGCTTGGGCACTCGTTAATACTCACACCCAAATGGGCTTTGGCCCAACAAACCCTAAATGGGTTATTGGGTCGTGAAATTTAACAGGATTTGACTCACAAAACCAATACGGTCCAATGGGCCATCATTTGATTATAGGGCATGCTGAACCGACCAAAGGGCCTCGAGCACGATACCTAAGAAGACGTAAATTTACTAAATAAACTTTGATTTAATTAATTAAGTACGTAGAATTTTAACAATTATTAAAATTCTAAAATCATAAGCCCCGGTTCACCGGAACAAAAATTGTTAAAGAAAACCAAAACGTTTAATAGCAATTTAAGTATATCAACAAAACATAATAAACGTAACCTTGTAAATTATAAAATAAGACGACGACGACGAAATGTTGTGGAGAATATTCTCGTTAAAGAGGACGTTGAATGTGACAACCCCGTTTTTGGGCCTAGAAAATTTTTAAAAAACCCATTGGGGCACACCCCTGACACTGAACCCCGACAAGAAAGCCATGCATTAGGCCCAACAACTTTGGGCTTGGGCACTCGTTAATACTCACACCCAAATGGGCTTTGGCCCAACAAACCCTAAATGGGTCATTGGGCCGTGAAATTTAATGGGATTTGACTCACAAAACCAATACGGGCCAATGGGCCATCATTTGATTATAGGGCATGCTGAATCGGCCAAATGGGCCCCGAGCACGATACCTAAGAAGACGTAAATTTACTAAATGAACTTTGATTTAATTAATTAAGTACGTAGAATTTTAACATTATTAAAATTCTAAAATCATAAACCCCAGTTCACCGCCAAAACATTTAATAACAATTTAAGTATATCAACAAAACATAATAAACGTAACCTTGTAAATAAATAATACGACGAAGACGATGACGAACGTTGTCGAGAATCTGCTCGTTGAAGAGGATGTTGAATGTGACAACCTCGGTTTTTGGGCCTAGAAAAATTTCTAAAACCCATTGAGTCACACCCTGACATAGAACCCCGACAAGGAAGCCATGCATTGGACCCAACAACTTTGGGCTTGGGCACTCGTTAATACTCACACCTAAATGGGCTTTGGCCCATTAAACCCTAAATGGGTCATTGGGCCACGAAACTTAACAGGCTTTGACTCACAAAACCAATACGGGCCTTTGGGCCATCATTTGATTATAGAGCATGCTGAGCCGACCAAATGGGTTCCGGGCACGATACCTTAGAAGACGTAAGTTTACTAAATAAACTTTATTTAATTAATTAAGCACGTGGAATTTTAACAATTATTAAAATTCTAAAATCATAACCCCGATTCACAGGAACACAAATTGTTAAAACAAAACCATAACGTTTAATAGCAATTTAAGTATATCAACAAAACATAATAAACGTCACCTTGTAAATTATCAAATACGACGACGACGACAATGACGACGACAACGAATGTTGTAGAGAATCACTCGTTGAAGAGGACTTTGAATTTGACAACCCTGGTTTTTGGGCCTAGAAAATTTTTTAAAAACCCATTGGGTCACACCCTGACATCGAACCCCTTAAAGGAAGCCATGCATCGGGCCCAAGAACTTTGGGCTTAGGCACTCGTTAATACTCACACCCAAATGGGCTTTGGCCCAACAAACCCTAAATGGGTTATTGGGTCGTGAAATTTAACAGGATTTGACTCACAAAACCAATACGGTCCAATGGGCATCATTTGATTATAGGGCATGCTGAACCGACCAAATGGGCCTCGAGCACGATACCTAAGAAGACGTAAATTTACTAAATAAACTTTGATTTAATTAATTAAGTACGTAGAATTTTAACAATTATTAAAATTCTAAAATCATAAGCCCCGGTTCACCAGAACAAAAATTGTTAAAGAAAACCAAAACGTTTAATAGCAATTTAAGTATATCAACAAAACATAATAAACGTAACCTTGTAAATTATAAAATAAGACGACGACGACGAAATGTTGTGGAGAATATTCTCGTTAAAGAGGACGTTGAATGTGACAACCCCGGTTTTTGGGCCTAGAAAATTTTTAAAAAACCCATTGGGGCACACCCTGACACTGAACCCCGACAAGAAAGCCATGCATTAGGCCCAACAACTTTGGGCTTGGGCACTCGTTAATACTCACACCCAAATGGGCTTTGGCCCAACAAACCCTAAATGGGTCATTGGGCCGTGAAATTTAATGGGATTTGACTCACAAAACCAATACGGGCCAATGGGCCATCATTTGATTATAGGGCATGCTGAACCGGCCAAATGGGCCCCGAGCACGATACCTAAGAAGACGTAAATTTACTAAATGAACTTTGATTTAATTAATTAAGTACGTAGAATTTTAACAATTATTAAAATTCTAAAATCATAAACCCCAGTTCACCGCCAAAACATTTAATAACAATTTAAGTATATCAACAAAACATAATAAACGTAACCTTGTAAATAATATAATACGACGAAGACGATGACGAACGTTGTCGAGAATCTGCTCGTTGAAGAGGATGTTGAATGTGACAACCTCGGTTTTTGGGCCTAGAAAAATTTCTAAAACCCATTGAGTCACACCCTGACATAGAACCCCGACAAGGAAGCCATGCATTGGACCCAACAACTTTGGGCTTGGGCACTCGTTAATACTCACACCTAAATGGGCTTTGGCCCATTAAACCCTAAATGGGTCATTGGGCCACGAAACTTAACAGGCTTTGACTCACAAAACCAATACGGGCCTTTGGGCCATCATTTGATTATAGAGCATGCTGAGCCGACCAAATGGGTTCCGGGCACGATACCTTAGAAGACGTAAATTTACTAAATAAACTTTTATTTAATTAATTAAGCACGTGGAATTTTAACAATTATTAAAATTCTAAAATCATAAACCCCGATTCACAGGAACACAAATTGTTAAAACAAAACCATAACGTTTAATAGCAATTTAAGTATATCAACAAAACATAATAAACGTCACCTTGTAAATTATCAAATACGACGACGACGACAATGACGACGACAACGAATGTTGTAGAGAATCACCTCGTTGAAGAGGACTTTGAATTTGACAACCCTGGTTTTTGGGCCTAGAAAATTTTTTAAAAACCCATTGGGTCACAGCCTGACATCGAACCCCTTAAAGGAAGCCATGCATCGGGCCCAAGAACTTTGGGCTTAGGCACTCGTTAATACTCACACCCAAATGGGATTTGGCCCAACAAACCCTAAATGGGTTATTGGGTCGTGAAATTTAACAGGATTTGACTCACAAAACCAATACGGTCCAATGGGCCATCATTTGATTATAGGGCATGCTGAACCGACCAAATGGGCCTCGAGCACGATACCTAAGAAGACGTAAATTTACTAAATAAACTTTGATTTAATTAATTAAGTACGTAGAATTTTAACAATTATTAAAATTCTAAAATCATAAGCCCCGGTTCACCAGAACAAAAATTGTTAAAGAAAACCAAAACGTTTAATAGCAATTTAAGTATATCAACAAAACATAATAAACGTAACCTTGTAAATTATAAAATAAGACGACGACGACGAAATGTTGTGGAGAATATTCTCGTTAAAGAGGACGTTGAATGTGACAACCCCGGTTTTTGGGCCTAGAAAATTTTTAAAAACCCATTGGGGCACACCCCTGACACTGAACCCCGACAAGAAAGCCATGCATTAGGCCCAACAACTTTGGGCTTGGGCACTCGTTAATACTCACACCCAAATGGGCTTTGGCCCAACAAACCCTAAATGGGTCATTGGGCCGTGAAATTTAATGGGATTTGACTCACAAAACCAATACGGGCCAATGGGCCATCATTTGATTATAGGGCATGCTAACCGGCCAAATGGGCCCCGAGCACGATACCGAAGAAGACGTAAATTACTAAATGAACTTTGATTTAATTAATTAAGTACGTAGAATTTTAACAATTATTAAAATTCTAAAATCATAAACCCCAGTTCACCGCCAAAACATTTAATAACAATTTAAGTATATCAACAAAACATAATAAACGTAACCTTGTAAATAATATAATACGACGAAGACGATGACGAACGTTGTCGAGAATCTGCTCGTTGAAGAGGATGTTGAATGTGACAACCTCGGTTTTTGGGCCTAGAAAAATTTCTAAAACCCATTGAGTCACACCCTGACATAGAACCCCGACAAGGAAGCCATGCATTGGACCCAACAACTTTGGGCTTGGGCACTCGTTAATACTCACACCTAAATGGGCTTTGGCCCATTAAACCCTAAATGGGTCATTGGGCCACGAAACTTAACAGGCTTTGACTCACAAAACCAATACGGGACTTTGGGCCATCATTTGATTATAGAGCATGCTGAGCCGACCAAATGGGCTCCGGGCACGATACCTTAGAAGACGTAAATTTACTAAATAAACTTTTATTTAATTAATTAAGCACGTGGAATTTTAACAATTATTAAAATTCTCAAATCATAAACCCCGATTCACAGGAACACAAATTGTTAAAACAAAACCATAACGTTTAATAGCAATTTAAGTATATCAACAAAACATAATAAACGTCACCTTGTAAATTATCAAATACGACGACGACGACAATGACGACGACAACGAATGTTGTAGAGAATCACCTCGTTGAAGAGGACGTTGAATTTGACAACCCTGGTTTTTGGGCCTAGAAAATTTTTTAAAAACCCATTGGGTCACACCCTGACATCGAACCCCTTAAAGGAAGCCATGCATCGGGCCCAAGAACTTTGGGCTTAGGCACTCGTTAATACTCACACCCAAATGGGCTTTGGCCCAACAAACCCTAAATGGGTCATTGGGCCATAAAACTTAACGGGCTTTGACTCACGAAACCAATACGGGCCAATGGGCCATTATTTGATTATAGGGCATGCTGAACCGACCAAATGGCCCTGTGCATGAAACCTTAGAAGATGTAAACTTATTAAATGAACTTTGATTTAATTAATTAAGCATGTGGAATTTTAACAATTATTAAAATTCTAAAATCATAAACCCCGGTTCAACGGAACAAAAATTGTTAAACAAAACCATAACGTATAATAGCAATTTAAATATCTCAACAAAACATAATAAATGTAACCTTGTAAATTATAAAATATGAGGACGACGACGAATGTTGTCGAGATTCTGCTCGTTAATGAGGATGTTGAATGTGACAACCCCGGTTTTCGGGCCTAGAAAATTTTTTAAAAACCCATTGGGTCACACCTAACACTGAACCCCGACAAGAAAGTCATGCATTGGGCCCAACAACTTTGGGCTTGGGCACTCGTTAATACTCACACCCAAATGGGCTTTGGCCCAACAAACCCTAAATGGGTTATTGGGTCGTGAAATTTAACAGGATTTGACTCACAAAACCAATACGGTCCAATGGGCCATCATTTGATTATAGGGCATGCTGAACCGACCAAATGGGCCTCGAGCACGATACCTAAGAAGACGTAAATTTACTAAATAAACTTTGATTTAATTAATTAAGTACGTAGAATTTTAACAATTATTAAAATTCTAAAATCATAAGCCCCGGTTCACCGGAACAAAAATTGTTAAAGAAAACCAAAACGTTTAATAGCAATTTAAGTATATCAACAAAACATAATAAACGTAACCTTGTAAATTATAAAATAAGACGACGACGACGAAATGTTGTGGAGAATATTCTCGTTAAAGAGGACGTTGAATGTGACAACCCCGGTTTTTGGGCCTAGAAAATTTTTAAAAAACCCATTGGGGCACACCCTGACACTGAACCCCGACAAGAAAGCCATGCATTAGGCCCAACAACTTTGGGCTTGGGCACTCGTTAATACTCACACCCAAATGGGCTTTGGCCCAACAAACCCTAAATGGGTCATTGGGCCGTGAAATTTAATGGGATTTGACTCACAAAACCAATACGGGCCAATGGGCCATCATTTGATTATAGGGCATGCTGAACCGGCCAAATGGGCCCCGAGCACGATACCTAAGAAGACGTAAATTTACTAAATGAACTTTGATTTAATTAATTAAGTACGTAGAATTTTAACAATTATTAAAATTCTAAAATCATAAACCCCAGTTCACCGCCAAAACATTTAATAACAATTTAAGTATATCAACAAAACATAATAAACGTAACCTTGTAAATAATATAATACGACGAAGACGATGACGAACGTTGTCGAGAATCTGCTCGTTGAAGAGGATGTTGAATGTGACAACCTCGGTTTTTGGGCCTAGAAAAATTTCTAAAACCCATTGAGTCACACCCTGACATAGAACCCCGACAAGGAAGCCATGCATTGGACCCAACAACTTTGGGCTTGGGCACTCGTTAATACTCACACCTAAATGGGCTTTGGCCCATTAAACCCTAAATGGGTCATTGGGCCACGAAACTTAACAGGCTTTGACTCACAAAACCAATACGGGCCTTTGGGCCATCATTTGATTATAGAGCATGCTGAGCCGACCAAATGGGCTCCGGGCACGATACCTTAGAAGACGTAAATTTACTAAATAAACTTTTATTTAATTAATTAAGCACGTGGAATTTTAACAATTATTAAAATTCTCAAATCATAAACCCCGATTCACAGGAACACAAATTGTTAAAACAAAACCATAACGTTTAATAGCAATTTAAGTATATCAACAAAACATAATAAACGTCACCTTGTAAATTATCAAATACGACGACGACGACAATGACGACGACAACGAATGTTGTAGAGAATCACCTCGTTGAAGAGGACGTTGAATTTGACAACCCTGGTTTTTGGGCCTAGAAAATTTTTTAAAAACCCATTGGGTCACACCCTGACATCGAACCCCTTAAAGGAAGCCATGCATCGGGCCCAAGAACTTTGGGCTTAGGCACTCGTTAATACTCACACCCAAATGGGCTTTGGCCCAACAAACCCTAAATGGGTCATTGGGCCATAAAACTTAACGGGCTTTGACTCACGAAACCAATACGGGCCAATGGGCCATTATTTGATTATAGGGCATGCTGAACCGACCAAATGGCCCTGTGCATGAAACCTTAGAAGATGTAAACTTATTAAATGAACTTTGATTTAATTAATTAAGCATGTGGAATTTTAACAATTATTAAAATTCTAAAATCATAAACCCGGTTCAACGGAACAAAAATTGTTAAACAAAACCATAACGTATAATAGCAATTTAAATATCTCAACAAAACATAATAAATGTAACCTTGTAAATTATAAAATATGAGGACGACGACGAATGTTGTCGAGATTCTGCTCGTTAATGAGGATGTTGAATGTGACAACCCCGGTTTTCGGGCCTAGAAAATTTTTTAAAAACCCATTGGGTCACACCTAACACTGAACCCCGACAAGAAAGTCATGCATTGGGCCCAACAACTTTGGGCTTGGGCACTCGTTAATACTCACACCCAAATGGGCTTTGGCCCAACAAACCCTAAATGGGTTATTGGGTCGTGAAATTTAACAGGATTTGACTCACAAAACCAATACGGTCCAATGGGCCATCATTTGATTATAGGGCATGCTGAACCGACCAAATGGGCCTCGAGCACGATACCTAAGAAGACGTAAATTTACTAAATAAACTTTGATTTAATTAATTAAGTACGTAGAATTTTAACAATTATTAAAATTCTAAAATCATAAGCCCCGGTTCACCGGAACAAAAATTGTTAAAGAAAACCAAAACGTTTAATAGCAATTTAAGTATATCAACAAAACATAATAAACGTAACCTTGTAAATTATAAATAAGACGACGACGACGAAATGTTGTGGAGAATATTCTCGTTAAAGAGGACGTTGAATGTGACAACCCCGGTTTTGGGCCTAGAAAATTTTTAAAAAACCCATTGGGGCACACCCTGACACTGAACCCCGACAAGAAAGCCATGCATTAGGCCCAACAACTTTGGGCTTGGGCACTCGTTAATACTCACACCCAAATGGGCTTTGGCCCAACAAACCCTAAATGGGTCATTGGGCCGTGAAATTTAATGGGATTTGACTCACAAAACCAATACGGGCCAATGGGCCATCATTTGATTATAGGGCATGCTGAACCGGCCAAATGGGCCCCGAGCACGATACCTAAGAAGACGTAAATTTACTAAATGAACTTTGATTTAATTAATTAAGTACGTAGAATTTTAACAATTATTAAAATTCTAAAATCATAAACCCCAGTTCACCGCCAAAACATTTAATAACAATTTAAGTATATCAACAAAACATAATAAACGTAACCTTGTAAATAATATAATACGACGAAGACGATGACGAACGTTGTCGAGAATCTGCTCGTTGAAGAGGATGTTGAATGTGACAACCTCGGTTTTTGGGCCTAGAAAAATTTCTAAAACCCATTGAGTCACACCCTGACATAGAACCCCGACAAGGAAGCCATGCATTGGACCCAACAACTTTGGGCTTGGGCACTCGTTAATACTCACACCTAAATGGGCTTTGGCCCATTAAACCCTAAATGGGTCATTGGGCCACGAAACTTAACAGGCTTTGACTCACAAAACCAATACGGGCCTTTGGGCCATCATTTGATTATAGAGCATGCTCAGCCGACCAAATGGGCTCCGGGCACGATACCTTAGAAGACGTAAATTTACTAAATAAACTTTTATTTAATTAATTAAGCACGTGGAATTTTAACAATTATTAAAATTCTAAAATCATAAACCCCGATTCACAGGAACACAAATTGTTAAAACAAAACCATAACGTTTAATAGCAATTTAAGTATATCAACAAAACATAATAAACGTCACCTTGTAAATTATCAAATACGACGACGACGACAATGACGACGACAACGATTGTTGTAGAGAATCACCTCGTTGAAGAGGACGTTGAATTTGACAACCCTGGTTTTTGGGCCTATAAAATTTTTTAAAAACCCATTGGGTCACACCCTGACATCGAACCCCTTAAAGGAAGCCATGCATCGGGCCCAAGAACTTTGGGCTTAGGCACTCGTTAATACTCACACCCAAATGGGCTTTGGCCCAACAAACCCTAAATGGGTCATTGGGCCATAAAACTTAACGGGCTTTGACTCACGAAACCAATACGGGCCAATGGGCCATATTTGATTATAGGGCATGCTGAACCGACCAAATGGCCCTGTGCATGAAACCTTAGAAGATGTAAACTTATTAAATGAACTTTGATTTAATTAATTAAGCATGTGGAATTTTAACAATTATTAAAATTCTAAAATCATAAACCCCGGTTCAACGGAACAAAAATTGTTAAACAAAACCATAACGTATAATAGCAATTTAAATATCTCAACAAAACATAATAAACGTAACCTTTTAATTATAAAATATGAGGACGACGACGAACGTTGTTGAGATTCTGCTCGTTAATGAGGATGTTGAATGTGACAACCCCGGTTTTCGGGCCTAGAAAATTTTTTAAAAACCCATTGGGCCACACCTAACACTGAACCCCGACAAGAAAGTCATGCATTGGGCCCAACAACTTTGGGCTTGGGCACTCGTTAATACTCACACCCAAATGGGCTTTGGCCCAACAAACCCTAAATGGGTTATTGGGTCGTGAAATTTAACAGGATTTTACTCACAAAACCAATACGGTCCAATGGGCCATCATTTGATTATAGGGCATGCTGAACCGACCAAATGGGCCTCGAGCACGATACCTAAGAAGACGTAAATTTACTAAATAAACTTTGATTTAATTAATTAAGTACGTAGAATTTTAACAATTATTAAAATTCTAAAATCATAAGCCCGGTTCACCGGAACAAAAATTGTTAAAGAAAACCAAAACGTTTAATAGCAATTTAAGTATATCAACAAAACATAATAAACGTAACCTTGTAAATTATAAAATAAGACGACGATGACGAAATGTTGTGGGAATATTCTCGTTAAAGAGGATGTTGAATGTGACAACCCCGATTTTTGGGCCTAGAAAATTTTTAAAAAACCCATTGGGGCACACCCCTGACACTGAACCCCGACAAGAAAGCCATGCATTAGGCCCAACAACTTTGGGCTTGGGCACTCGTTAATACTCACACCCAAATAGGCTTTGGCCCAACAAACCCTAAATGGGTCATTGGGCCGTGAAATTTAATGGGATTGACTCACAAAATCAATACGGGCCAATGGGCCATCATTTGATTATAGGGCATGCTGAACCGGCCAAATGGGCCCGAGCACGATACCTAAGAAGACGTAAATTTACTAAATGAACTTTGATTTAATTAATTAAGTACGTAGAATAATAACAATTATTAAAATTCTAAAATCATAAACCCCAGTTCACCGCCAAAACATTTAATAACAATTTAAGTATATCAACAAAACATAATAAACGTAACCTTGTAAATAATAAAATACGACGAAGACGATGACGAACGTTGTCGAGAATCTGCTCGTTGAAGAGGATGTTGAATGTGACAACCTCGGTTTTTGGGCCTAGAAAAATTTCTAAAACCCATTGAGTCACACCCTGACATAGAACCCCGACAAGGAAGCCATGCATTGGACCCAACAACTTTGGGCTTGGGCACTCGTTAATACTCACACCTAAATGGGCTTTGGCCCATTAAACCCTAAATGGGTCATTGGGCCACGAAACTTAACAGGATTTGACTCACAAAACCAATACGGGCCTTTGGGCCATCATTTGATTATAGAGCATGCTGAGCCGACCAAATGGGCTCCGGGCACGATACCTTAGAAGACGTAAATTTACTAAATAAACTTTTATTTAATTAATTAAGCACGTGGAATTTTAACAATTATTAAAATTCTAAAATCATAAACCCCGATTCACCGGAACACAAATTGTTAAAACAAAACCATAACGTTTAATAGCAATTTAAGTATATCAACAAAACATAATAAACGTAACCTTGTAAATTATAAAATAAGACGACGATGACGAAATGTTGTGGGGAATATTCTCGTTAAAGAGGATGTTGAATGTGACAACCCCGATTTTTGGGCCTAGAAAATTTTTAAAAAACCCATTGGGGCACACCCCTGACACTGAACCCCGACAAGAAAGCCATGCATTAGGCCCAACAACTTTGGGCTTGGGCACTCGTTAATACTCACACCCAAATAGGCTTTGGCCCAACAAACCCTAAATGGGTCATTGGGCCGTGAAATTTAATGGGATTTGACTCACAAAATCAATACGGGCCAATGGGCCATCATTTGATTATAGGGCATGCTGAACCGGCCAAATGGGCCCCGAGCACGATACCTAAGAAGACGTAAATTTACTAAATGAACTTTGATTTAATTAATTAAGTACGTAGAATAATAACAATTATTAAAATTCTAAAATCATAAACCCCAGTTCACCGCCAAAACATTTAATAACAATTTAAGTATATCAACAAAACATAATAAACGTAACCTTGTAAATAATAAAATACGACGAAGACGATGACGAACGTTGTCGAGAATCTGCTCGTTGAAGAGGATGTTGAATGTGACAACCTCGGTTTTGGGCCTAGAAAAATTTCTAAAACCCATTGAGTCACACCCTGACATAGAACCCCGACAAGGAAGCCATGCATTGGACCCAACAACTTTGGGCTTGGGCACTCGTTAATACTCACACCTAAATGGGCTTTGGCCCATTAAACCCTAAATGGGTCATTGGGCCACGAAACTTAACAGGATTTGACTCACAAAACCAATACGGGCCTTTGGGCCATCATTTGATTATAGAGCATGCTGAGCCGACCAAATGGGCTCCGGGCACGATACCTTAGAAGACGTAAATTTACTAAATAAACTTTTATTAATTAATTAAGCACGTGGAATTTTAACAATTATTAAAATTCTAAAATCATAAACCCGATTCACCGGAACACAAATTGTTAAAACAAAACCATAACGTTTAATAGCAATTTAAGTATATCAACAAAACATAATAAACGTCACCTTGTAAATTATTAAATACGACGACGACGACAATGACGACGACAACGAATGTTGTAGAGAATCACCTCGTTGAAGAGGACGTTGAATTTGACAACCCTGGTTTTTGGGCCTAGAAAATTTTTTAAAAACCCATTGGGTCACACCCTGACATCGAACCCCTTAAAGGAAGCCATGCATCGGGCCCAAGAACTTTGGGCTTAGGCACTCGTTAATACTCACACCCAAATGGGCTTTGGCCCAACAAACCCTAAATGGGTCATTGGGCCATGAAACTTAGCGGGCTTTGACTCACAAAACCAATACGGGCCAATCGGCCATCATTTGATTATAGGGCATCCTGAACCGACCAAATGGGCCCCGCGCACGATACCTTAGAAGACATAAATTTACTAAATGAACTTTGATTTAATTAATTAAGCACGTGGAATTTTAACAATTATTAAAATTCTAAAATCATAAACCCTTGTTCACCGGAACAAAAAAGTTTAAACAAAACCATAACGTTTAATAGCAATTAAAGTATATCAACGAACATTATAAACGTAACATTGTAAATTATAAAATAGGATGATATTTGATTATTCGGCATGACAAAGACGATGACGACGACGATGAATGTTGTCGAGAATCTGCTCGTTAAAGAGGACGTTGAATGTGACAACCCCGTTTTTTGGGTCTAGAAAATTTTTTAAAAACCCATTAGGTCACACCCTGACACCGAACCCTGTCAAGTTAGCCATGCATTGGGCCGAACAACTTTGTGCTTGGGCACTCGTTAATACTCACACCCAAATGGGCTTTGGCTCAACAAATCCTAAATGGGTCGGTGGGCCATGAAACTTAACGGGCTTTGACTCACAAAACCAATACGGGCCAATGGGCCATCATTTGATTATAGGGCATGCTGAACCGGCCAAATGGGCACCGAGCACGATACCTAAGAAGACGTAAATTTACTAAACGAACTTTGATTTAATTAATTAAGTACGTAGAATTTTAACAATTATAAAAATTCTAAAATCATAACCCCGGTTCACCGGAAAAAAATTGTTAAAGAAAACCAAAACGTTTAATAGCATTTTAAGTATATCAACAAAACATAATAAACGTAACCTTGTAAATTATAAAATAAGACGACGAGGACGAAATGTTGTGGAGAATCTTCTCGTTAAAGAGGACGTTGAATGTGACAACCCCGGTTTTTGGGCATAGAAAATTTTTAAAAAACCCATTGGGGCACACCCCTGACACTGAACCCCGACAAGGAAGCAATGCTTTAGGCCCAACAACTTTGGACTTGGGCACTCGTTAATACTCACACCCAAATGGACTTTGGCCCAACAAACCCTAAATGGGTCATTGGGCCGTGAAATTTAATGGGATTTGACTCACAAAACCAATACGGGCCAATGGGCCATCATTTGATTATAGGGCATGCTGAACCGGCCAAATTGGCCCCGGGCACGATATCTAAGAAGACGTAAATTTACTAAATGAACTTTGATTTAATTAATTAAGCACGTGGAATTTTAACAATTATTAAAATTCTAAAATCATAAACTCCGATTCACCGGAACACAAATTGTTAAAACAAAACCATAACGTTTAATAGCAATTTAAGTATATCAACAAAACATAATAAACGTCACCTTGTAAATTATATCAAATACGACGACGACAATGATGACGACGACGACGACGAATGTTGTCGAGTATCACCTCGTTGAAGAGGACGTTGAATTTGACAACCCTGGTTTTTGGGCCTAGAAAAGCTTTTAAAAACCCATTGGGTCACACCCTGACACCGAACCCCTAAAAGGAAGCGATGCATCGGGCCCAAGAACATTGGGCTTAGGCACTCGTTAATACTCACACCCAAATGGGCTTTGGCCCAACAAACCCTAAATGGGTTATTGGGTCGTGAAACTTAACGGGCTTTGACTCACAAAACCAATACGGGCCAATCGGCCATCATTTGATTATAGGGCATGCTGAGCCGACCAAATGGGCCCCGCGCACGATACCTTAGAAGACATAAATTTACTAAATGAACTTTGATTTAATTAACTAAGCACGTGGAATTTTAACAATTATTAAAATTCTAAAATCATAAACCCTTGTTCACCAGAACAAAAATGTTTAAACAAAACCATAACGTTTAATAGCAATTCAAGTATATCAACAAACATAATAAACGTAACCTTGTAAATTATAAAATAGGATGATATTTGATTATTGGGCATGACGAAACGACGACGACGACGACGACGATGAATGTTGTCGAGAATCTGCTTGTTAAAGAGGACGTTGAATGTGACAACCCGTTTTTTGGGTCTAGAAAATTTTTTTAAAACCCATTGGTCACACCCTGACACCGAACCCTGTCAAGTTAGCCATGCATTGGGCCCAACAACTTTGTGATTGGGCACTCGTTAATACTCACACCCAAATGGGCTTTGGCTCAACAAATCCTAAATGGGTCGGTGGGCCATGAAACTTAACGGGCTTTGACTCACAAAACCAATACGAGCCAATGGGCCATCATTTGATTATAGGGCACGCTGAACTGGCCAAATGGGCCCCGAGCACGATACCTAAGAAGACGTAAATTTACTAAATGAACTTTGATTTAATCAATTAAGTACGTAGAATTTTAACAATTATTAAAATTCTAAAATCATAAACCCCGGTTCACTAGAACAAAAGTTGTTAAAGAAAACCAAAACGTTTAATAGCATTTTAAGTATATCAACAAAACATAATAAACGTAACCTTGTAAATTATAAAATAAGACGACGAGGACGAAATGTTGTGGAGAATATTCTTGTTAAAGAGGACGTTGAATGTGACAACCCCGGTTTTTGGGCATAGAAAATTTTTAAAAAACCCATTGGGGCACACCCCTGACACTGAACCCCGACAAGGAAGCAATGCATTAGGCCCAACAACTTTGGACTTGGGCACTCGTTAATACTCACACCCAAATGGGTTTTGGCCCAACAAACCCTAAATGGGTCATTGGGCCGTGAAATTTAACGGGATTTGACTCACAAAACCAATACGGGCCAATGGGCCATCATTTGATTATAGGGCATGCTGAACCGGCCAAATGTGCCCCGGGCACGATACCTAAGAAGAAGTAAATTTACTAAATGAACTTTGATTTAATTAATTAAGCATGTGGAACTTTAACAATAATTAAAATTCTAAAATCATAAACCCTGGTTCACCGGAAAAAAAACTGTTAAACAAAACCATAACATTTAATAGCAATTTAAGTATATCAACAAAATATAATAAACGTAACCTTGTAAATTATAAAATATGAGGACGACGACGAATGTTGTCGAGATTCTGCTCGTTAATGAGGATGTTGAATGTGACAACCCCGGTTTTGGGGCCTAGAAAATTTTTAAAAACCCATTGGGTCACTCCTAACACTGAACCCCGACAAGAAAGTCATGCATTGGGCCCAACAACTTTGGGCTTGGGCACTGGTTAATACTCACACCCAAATGGGCTTTGGCCCAACAAACCCTAAATGGGTTATTGGGTCGTGAAATTTAACAGGATTTGACTCACAAAACCAATACGGGCCAATGGGCCATCATTTGATTATAGGGCATGCTGAACCGACCAAATGGGCCCCGAGCACGATACCTAAGAAGACGTAAGTTTTCTAAATAAACTTTGATTTAATTAATTAAGTACGTAGAATTTTAACAATTATTAAAATTCTAAAATCATAAGCCCCGGTTCACCGGAACAAAAATTGTTAAAGAAAACCAAAACGTTTAATTACAATTTAAGTATATCAACAAAACATAATAAACGTAACCTTGTAAATTATAAAATAAGACGACGACGACGAAATGTTGTGGAGAATATTCTCGTTAAAGAGGACGTTGAATGTGACAACCCCGGTTTTTGGGCATAGAAAATTTTTAAAAAACCCATTGGGGCACGCCCCTGACACTGAACCCCTACAAGGAAGCAATGCATTAGGCCCAACAACTTTGGACTTGGGCACTCGTTAATACTCACACCCAAATGGGCTTTGGCCCAACAAACCCTAAATGGGTCATTGGGCTGTGAAATTTAACGGGATTTGACTCACAAAACCAATACGGGCCAATGGGCCATCATTTGATTATAGGGCATGCTGAACCGGCCAAATGTGCCCCGGGCACAATACCTAAGAAGAAGTAAATTTACTAAATGAACTTTGATTTAATTAATTAAGCCTGTGGAACTTTAACAATAATTAAAATTCTAAAATCATAAACCCTCGTTCACCGGAAAAAAAACTGTTAAACAAAACCATAACGTTTAATAGCAATTTAAGTATATCAACAAAATATAATAAACGTAACCTTGTAAATTACAAAATATGAGGACGACGACGAATGTTTTCGAGATTCTACTCGTTAATGAGGATGTTGAATGTGACAACCCCGGTTTTCGGGTCTAGAAATTTTTTTAAAAACCCATTGGGTCACACCTAACACTGAACCCCGACAAGAAAGTCATGTATTGGGCCCAACAACTTTGGGCTTGGGCACTCGTTAATACTCACATCCAAATGGGCTTTGGCCCAACAAACCCTAAATGGGTGATTGGGTCGTGAAATTTAACAGGATTTGGCTAACAAAACCAATACGGGCCAATGGGCCATCATTTGATTATAGGGCATGCTGAACCGACCAAATGGGCCCCGAGCACGATACCTAAGAAGACGTAAGTTTACTAAATAAACTTTGATTTAATTAATTAAGTACGTAGAATTTTAACAATTATTAAAATTCTAAAATTATAAACCCCGGTTCACTGGAACAAAAATTGTTAAAGAAAACCAAAACGTTTAATAGCATTTTAAGTATATCAACAAAACATAGTAAACGTAACCTTGTAAATTATAAAATAAGACGACGAGGACGAAATGTTGTGGAGAATATTCTCGTTAAAGAGGACGTTGAATGTGACAACCCCGGTTTTTGGGCATAGAAAATTTTTAAAAAACCCATTGGGGCACACCCCTGACACTGAACCCCGACAAGGAAGCAATGCATTAGGCCCAACAACTTTGGACTTGGGCACTCGTTAATACTCACACCCAAATGGGCTTTGGCCCAACAAACCCTAAATGGGTCATTGGGCTGTGAAATTTAACGGGATTTGACTCACAAAACCAATACGGGCCAATGGGCCATCATTAGATTATAGGGCATGCTGAATCGGCCAAATGTGCCCCGGGCACGATACCTAAGAAGAAGTAAATTTACTAAATGAACTTTGATTTAATTAATTAAGCATGTGGAACTTTAACAATAATTAAAATTCTAAAATCATAAACCCTAGTTCACCGGAAAAAAAACTGTTAAACAAAACCATAACATTTAATAGCAATTTAAGTATATCAACAAAATATAATAAACGTAACCTTGTAAATTATAAAATATGATGACGACGACGAATGTTGTCGAGATTCTGCTCGTTAATGAGGATGTTGAATGTGACAACCCCGGTTTTCGGGCCTAGAAAATTTTTTAAAAACCCATTGGGTCACTCCTAACACTGAACCCCGACAAGAAAGTCATGCATTGGGCCCAACAACTTTGGGCTTGGGCACTGGTTAATACTCACACCCAAATGGGCTTTGGCCCAACAAACCCTAAATGGGTTATTGGGTCGTGAAATTTAACAGGATTTGGCTAACAAAACCAATACGGGCCAATGGGCCATCATTTGATTATAGGGCATGCTGAACCGGCCAAACGGGCCCCGGGCACAATACCTAAGAAGACGTAAATTTACTAAATAAACTTTGATTTAATTAATTAAGTACGTAGAATTTTAACAATTATTAAAATTCTAAAATCATAAGCCCCGGTTCACCGGAACAAAAATTGTTAAAGAAAACCAAAACGTTTAATAGCAATTTAAGTATATCAACAAAACAAAATAAACGTAACCTTGTAAATTATAAAATAAGACGACGAGGATGAAATGTTGTGGAGAATCTTCTCGTTAAAGAGGACGTTGAATGTGACAACCCCGGTTTTTGGGCATAGAAAATTTTTAAAAAACCCATTGGGGCACACCCCTGACACTGAACCCCGACAAGAAAGCCATGCATTAGGCCCAACAACTTTGGACTTGGGCACTCGTTAATACTCACACCCAAATGGGCTTTGGCCCAACAAACCCTAAATGGGTCTTTGGGCCGTGAATTTAACGGGATTTGACTCACAAAACCAATACGGGCCAATGGGCCATCATTTGATTATAGGGCATGCTGAACGGACAAATGGGCCCGGGCACGATACCTAAGAAGACCTAAATTTACTAAATGAACTTTGATTTAATTATTAAGCATGTGGAATTTTAACAATTATAAAATTCTAAAATCATAAACCTTGGTTCACCGGAAAAAAAAATTAAACAAAACCATAACGTTTAATAGCAATTTAGTATATCAACAAAATATAATAAACGTAAACTTGTAAATTATAAAATATGAGGACGACGACGAATGTTGTCGAGATTCTGCTCGTTAAGAGGATGTTGAATGTGACAACCCGGTTTTCGTGCCTAGAAAATTTTTTAAAAACCCATTGGGTCACACCTAACACTGAACCCCGACAAGAAAGTAATGCATTGGGCCCAACAACTTTGGGCTTGGGCACTCGTTAATACTCACACCCAAATGGGCTTTGGCCCAACAAACCCTAAATGGGTTATTGGGTCGTGAAATTTAACAGGATTTGACTCACAAAACTAATACGGGCCAATGGGCCATCATTTGATTATAGGGCATGCTGAACCGGCCAAATGTGCCCCGGGCACGATACCTAAGAAGAAGTAAATTTACTAAATAAACTTTGATTTAATTAATTAAGTACGTAGAATTTTAACAATTATTAAAATTCTAAAATCATAAGCCCCGTTCCCCGGAACAAAAATTGTTAAAGAAAACCAAAACGTTTAATAGCAATTTAAGTATATTAACAAAACATAATAAACGTAACCTTGTAAATTATAAAATAAGACGACGACGACGAAATGTTGTGGAGAATATTCTCGTTAAAGAGGACGTTGAATGTGACAACCCCGGTTTTGGGCATAGAAAATTTTTAAAAAACCCATGGGGCACACCCCTGACACTGAACCCGACAAGGAAGCAATGCATTAGGCCCAACAGCTTTGGACTTGGGCACTCGTTAATACTCACACCCAAATGGGCTTTGGCCCAACAAACCCTAAATGGGTCATTGGGCCGTGAAATTTAACGGGATTTGACTCACAAAACCAATACGGGCCAATGGGCCATCATTTGATTATAGGGCATGATGAACCGGCAAATGGGCCCGGGCACGATACCTAAGAAGACGTAAATTTACTAAATGAACTTTGATTTAATTAATTAAGCATGTGGAATTTTAACAATAATTAAAATTCTAAAATCATAAACCTAGTTCACCGGAAAAAAAAAACTGTAAACAAAACCATAACGTTTAATAGCAATTTAAGTATATCAACAAAAATAATAAACGTAACCTTGTAAATTACAAAATATGAGGACGACGACGAATGTTTTCGAGATTCTGCTCGTTTAATGATGATGTTGAATGTGACAACCCGGTTTTGGGCCTAGAAAATTTTTAAAAACCCATTGGGTCACACCTAACACTGAACCCTAACACGAAAGCCTGCATTGGGCCCAACAACTTTGGGCTTGGGCACTCGTTAATACTCACATTCAAATGGGCTTTGCCCAACAAACCCTAAATGGGTTATTGGGTTGTGAAATTTAAGGATTTGACTAACAAAACCAATATGGGCAAATGGGCCATCATTTGATTATAGGGCATGCTGAACGGCCAAATGGGCCCGGGCACATACCTAAGAAGACGTAAATTTACTAAATAAACTTTGATTTAATTAATTAAGTACGTAGAATTTAACAATTATTAAAATTCTAAAATCATAAGCCCGGTTCACCGGAACAAAAATTGTTAAAGAAAACCAAAACGTTTAATAGCAATTTAAGTATATCAACAAAACATAATAAACGTAACCTTGTAAATTATAAAAAGACGACGATGAAATGTTGTGGAGAATCTTCTCGTTAAAGAGGACGTTGAATGTGACAACCCGGTTTTTGGGCATAGAAAATTTTTAAAAAACCCATTGGGGCACACCCTGACACGAACCCCGACAAGAAGCCATGCATTAGGCCCAACAACTTTGGACTTGGGCACTCGTTAATACTCACACCCAAATGGGCTTTGGCCCAACAAACCCTAAGTGGGTCATTGGGCAGTGAAATTTAACGGGATTTGACTCACAAAACCAATACGGGCCAATGGGCCATCATTTGATTATAGGGCATGCTGAACGGCCAAATTGGCCCCGGGCACGATACCTAAGAAGACGTAAATTTACTAAATGAACTTTGATTTAATTAATTAAGCACGTGGAATTTTAACAATTATTAAAATTCTAAAATCATAAACTCCGATTCACCGGAACACAAAATTGTTAAAACAAAACCATAACGTTTAATAGCAATTTAAGTATAACAACAAAAACTAATAAACGTCACCTTGTAATTATCAAATACAACGACGACGACAATGACGACGACAACGAATGTTGTAGAGAATCACCTCGTTGAAGGACGTTGAATTTGACAACCCTGGTTTTTGGGCCTAGAAAAGTTTTTAAAAAACCATTGGGTCACACCCTGACACCGAACCCCAAAAGGAAGCCATGCATCGGCCCAAGAACATTGGCTTAGGCACTCGTTAATACTTACACCAAATGGGCTTTGGCCCAACAAACCCTAAATGGGTCATTGGGCCATGAAACTTAACGGGCTTTGACTCACAAAACCAATACGGGCCAATCGGCCATCATTTGATTATAGGGCATGCTGAACCGACCAAATGGGCCCCGCGCACGATACCTTAGAAGACGTAAATTTACTAAATGAACTTTGATTTAATTAACTAAGCACGTGGAATTTTAACAATTATTAAAATTCTAAAATCATAAACCCT
>JACCIY010001104.1:0-64483 GCA_025506505.1 Flaveria sonorensis | reverse complement strand
TATTTATTAACTAATTTTCTCATCATCTTTATCATCTCATAATTTCACTCAATTTTCTCTCCAACCCTAAAAACTCTCCCAAACTACAGAGATAGATGGTTCAGGTGTGTCTCTCTGCCTTCACATAATACATATGCTAGAGTCCTCTCACTTTTGTCATTTTGTTTACATCTTCTGTTTAATAGTCAACATTGCCACCTTGAAATAATGATCACGTATCCAATTTATATATATATATATATATATGTAGAGAGAGAGAGAGAGATATTCCACTAAAAATATATTTTGTTTAAAAAGATTAAGAAATTATCTTAGCTTTCTATTTCTCAATCAATGACTAAGATGAAATGTTACAAATAAAAAGGTGGAAGAGTATTTTGATATGTACCACTTTTGTTGACTTTTTTAAGTTTTTTTAATTTTTTTAAATGTTTATAACTTTTTCATACTAGATTATTTTTTAAAACAAATTACACCATAAAATCAAACATTTTTTTCTCTTTAAATTGAGTATAGTATTGTTATATTTTTTTACAAAAAAAACAAATTATGTGAAATTATGCTGCATTTTAAAGTTTTTGTACTATTCCATAAAAACAATATAGAATTGTGTTGTTTTATGTCAAACAGCACAATTTTGTGCTATTTTCGTCAAACAGCATAATTTTATGCTGTTTTGCATCAAACAACATAGTTTTGTTGCTGTCTTGCGTAACATGTTCTATGTTGTTTTGTGTCAAAACAATAAATATCATGTGTAATTTCTGTGATTTAATCTTATGTAATCAAAATAGCACAGAACTATGTGTTTGCGTCAAAACAACATAGTTATGTGCTATATTGCGTATTTAGCACATCTTTTACTTTATTTTATGAAATGCAACACATATTTGCGATAGCCAAATGTTGATGCAAGCGATGTGAGACCTTGAGGTGGCAACACGTCGCCATGGTTGGTGGGTTTATAGTTCTACGGTTACTCATATTTATTCTATAAAAGTGTAAAAATATTTGCTTGAGATTAGAGATGTAAAAATATGTGCTATATTTCGTTAAAAAATGTTAGATTTTATTTTTGATATAATTGCCCTTAAGTTTTAAATTTGAATTATGTCACATATCAGGTTAGTATTGATTCTTAAATTTCTTAAGGAAAATTCATTTTTTATTTGAATCTCTCTCTCTTTCTCTCTCTCTCTCTCTCTATATATATAATATATATTATATATTCTTTTTATCCACTAACGTTTAAACATCTAATCTATACTTATCCCAAGCTTTTAAATTATGCGCGGGAAGCAATTAACTGTTTAAAGGTAAATTTTCATTTTAAAATAGGACAAAGTCACCCAAATGTCCACGAATTAGACAATCGTATAAAATTAATATGTGATTGTTCGTATTTATAAGTACATAAAAATATTATTAGTAAAAAATAAAAATTACACACTGGTAGATACAAAAAATTTATAAAAAGTTACAAAAACATATAAGGGCATAAAAATAGAAACGTCAGCTAAAAATGTAGAGATTTAAGCCATTTTGCTTACACTTTTAAGTGTGAATTAAAGGTTTTTTTTATACTTTTTAAATAACGAAATTTTCCTTTAAGTATATTTACAATTTCATAGCTGGTATATATGATATATCTATATTATATATACATATGATAAAAACAAAATATAATTTTATAAAAGTTTAGTTGCTTAAGTAATTACAAGTTTTGAAACATATGATATAATTGTTCAAAGCTAAATGCTCCCGTGATTATTTTCAAATAATAAATGACTTTTCATAACAACAACTGCAGCTCAACTGTAGCTTCAATAGTAACAACAACATCATCTCAAACGATCACATCTGTTTTTCTTTTTTTAACGGTAAATATGTGATCATGTTTCAAAAAACAGGTGTTATCAATCGTGACATCTTGAAAAAAGATCCACTCCCTTCGGTTGAAGCCGCATATGCTATCGGAAGCAAGAACACCGGTGATGAACCGACATCATCGGAGCAGCAGGGAGAATCGATGGGTTTTGGGGATGTGGTTGTGGGGTTGAATCAAGGAAACGTAATAGGTAAAGGGTTTGGTGGGAATTACACTCCAAGCCCTTCAATTATTAATCCTAAATATTTTAATCCCTATTGTTTTGAGTATGACAAACAGGACACTCCTGGTAACATTAATCCAAAATCTAAAGTCTATCAAGCTTGCTCCTCCTCTGTTGCTAGTTCCAAAAAATTAACAGAATAGATTTTGATTGTGGGTCCACAGACACCATGACATATGATTGTAAAGATTTTTTAAACATGCCACCTTCTTCTAAAGCTTATATCGAAACAGCTAGTGGAGAAGGAGTTGAGGTCAAAGGAAGGGGTTCAATTGAATTCTCTAAGAAAATGAAGCTAAATAAATGTCTTTACATTCCGACCTTATCTTCAAAGTTGTTATCTGTTTGTCATGTGACAAAAGAATTAAATTATATGGTACTAATGTATCCAACATTTTGCATTCTGCAGGACATTCTTACGAAGGAGATATTTGGGTGTGGTACTGAACAAGGAGGTCTTTACTATGTGATGAGGTGATTCACGAGGGACATGCCATGCTTGCTCATGGAACGGCTGATAGACAACTTTGGTTATGACATCGTCGTCTTAGTCATCCATCATTTGGGTATCTTAAGACATTATTTCCGAGTCTTTTTTTGAATAAATCCACTCATATGAAGTGTGAAACTTGTGTACTTGCTAAAAATCATAGAGTTTCTTTTGACCAAAGTAATACTAGGGTTAAATCAGTGTTCTCATTGATACATTCGGATGTTTGGGGTCCGGCATCAAATTCTAATAAAAGTTGATTTCAATATTTTGTGTTATTTGTTGATGATTTTTCTCTAATGACTTGGATATATTTTATGAAACATAAATCAGAGGTTCCTGAAATTCTTTATGTTTTATAAAATGATTCAAACCCAGTTCAATAGGAAAATACAAATTCTTCGCTCTGATAATGGTGGAGAATTTGTAAATCAGTCTATGCAAACTTTCGTTCAAGAACATGGTATTGTTCATCAAACTACATGTCCCAACACACCTCAACAAAATGGCGTTGTTGAATGAAAAAATCAAATTTTACTTAAGAAAAGTCGTGCTATGTTGATTGAATCTTAAGTTCCTAAATCTCTTTGGCCTGAAGCGGTAGCTACATCAGTGTATCTACTCAATCATCTCCCTACTCAAATTCTAGAACATAAAACTCCCTTACAATCTCTAGCAAGTCAAGTCACTATTCCTTCTATTCTAACCCTACCACCACGTGTCTTTGGATGCACTGTGTTTGTTCACATTCCTAAAATCAATAGGAACAAGTTTGATCCATGCGCAAAAAAAAAATGTGTGTTTGTAGGATATGCAACTCATCAAAAGGGATATCTTTGTTACAATCCTATCACTCATCGCATTCATGTCACCATGGATTACGACTTCTTGGAGTCTGAATTTATTTCAATAACCAATCTAGCGTTCAGGAGGAGAGAGTTAGGGAATCACTAGATTGGTTAAGTACTCTAAGTTGTTCTGAAGCTATTCCAACAGAGCCAGTAGATGGAGCCATCAAGTCTCTCACAATCAACACAGAAGAGGCTAACGAACCTGTACGCACAACCAATGAATCTACTTCGGATGATGTCCAACAAGAGGTAAACAAGTCACAACCTGATATTCTCTCCCATGATTTGAATAATATCACTAGTCATGATGACAGTTAAGTTCCAGAACCAGAGCCAGAAGAACCACAAACTCGTGTTCTACCTCTAAGAAAAAATAGAGGTGTGCCACCTGATCGATATTCTCCAGAGCATGTGTCTCAAGCTTCAAGGTACCCTGTTAATGCAGATAGGGAGAGTGTTGCTAAGGTAGAAAAGGCTTTCTCTACCACCCTTCTTTCAGAAATATCCCAAAAACAGCTTAAGAAGCAAGTAAGAAGATTGAATGGCAAGAGGCAACAGATATAGAAATGGAAGCTCTTAAAAAAAGTGGCACATGGGAGAGATGTGTGTTACTGGTAGGAAAGAAACGATTGGTTGCAAATGGGTGTTTACTATCAAGTATAAAGCTGATGGGACTATTGAACGGCATAAAGCAAGATTGGTAGCTAAGGGATATATATAGACATATGGCATTGACTACTCGAAAACTTTTTCACCGTTTGCTAAAATTGATACCATCAAGGTATTGTTTTCGGTAGCGGCAAACAAAGATTAGCCACTTCATCAGTTTGATGTCACGAATGCTTTTTTACATGAAGACCTAAAAGAAGAGGTATACATGGAATCACCACCTGGGTTCTCGAATGAGTTTCAAGAAAATGAAGTATGTAGAATCAAAATGGCTTTATATGGGCTCAAACAATCTCCATGTGCATGGTTTGGGAGGTTTACGATGGCTATGAAGTGATACGGGTACAAACAGAGTAATGCCGACCATACTCTATTCCTAAAAAAAGAGAAGATTTAATTACTTGTCTTATAATATATGTTGATGATATGATCATAACAGGGATTGATAAAGAAGAAATTGCTTCACTTTAAAAGAATCTCTTTACAGAGTTCAAAATGAAGGATCTTGGAGGACTAAATTATTTTTTAGGTATTGAAGTTATTCGATCAAAAGGAGGAATTTTCATTTCTCAACAAAAATATATATTAGACTTGTTGACTGAAACACGTATGGTGGATTGCAAACTGAATGACACTCCAATGATGGTAAGGAGCTGAGTTAGCAGATCATGAGAGGTACCAAAGACTGGTGGGGAAGCTAATTTACTTGGCCCATACTAGACCTGATATTACCTATGTTGTTGGGGTAGTAAGTCAATTTATGCAACAACCTCAATCAGAGCATATGGAAGCAGTTATGAGGATAATACGATATCTTAAAGGTACTCCAGGAAGAGGTATAGTGTTCAGAAAAAATAGACACTTCAATGTTGAAGCTTTTACTGATGCTGATTGGGGTGGAAATCCGGATGACAGAAGATCTAATGCAAGATTTTTTACGTTACTCGGAGGGAACCTGGTCATATGGAGAAGCAAGAAACAAAACGTAGTGTATTTGTCAACTGCAGAATCGGAATTCAAGGCATCGTAAAAGGTATCTGATCTGGTTGTCAAGACTCAATCAAAAACAATTTATTATATGATCTTAGCTACCTTTATTGTGTAAGAGTAAGTAAGGTTGTCTCCACAGGGAATATGTGGAAAGTGTTTAACAATTGCAACTCAATTAACGTAAAGACAAAAATTTTGAACTAAAGATTAAAACTTTGAATGAAGTAATGAACATCAATGTAAAAAGAAACAAACTTTATAACAAATTTAATTAAATAATGAAAAACAATCACTTCCGGGTTTTGCAATTCCACAAGATCAACAATTGGTACTTTTAAATTAGGGTTTGTAAGAAACAATACTTCAAGATCTTAGCTTTTGATTAAAGTGATAATAAAGGAACAAGCTTTTAAGATTCGTTCGTTCATAATGTTACCAATTTACCTATATCAAATTGTCCTCTTTTCTTAATGGGCTCATGATGCAAGGAAACCGAAAACTGATAATCAAGCAAACAACTTTATTTATAAGCAAATTGTTTAAATTAATTAAAACATAAAACTTCATTCAATCACTCAATGTTCATTACAAAAACCTAATCAAAACATACCAAATATCTCACTTGACGAGAATCGTACTTCCGGAAGTAATCACGAAAAGCCTAGCCACGCATCATCTTCATTAAGCCTTAGATCTTGAATTGGAGAATGAATGTGGATGATTTAGGGAGCCTTGGAACATCAAAAATCACCTAAAGTTCGTCAGTTTTCGTCTCCAAGAAGTTCTAGATCGAATTGGGGTTGATTTTGTTTAAATAAACTTGAAAATCCAAAAGTTCCGGATGCTGTTAGGCCACCGGCGTATCATACGCCCACCGGCATATGATACGCCACCTCATACGCCGCCCATACGCCTAACTTTCTGTTTCTTTCGTCAAATACACCCACCAATACGCCGCCTCATACGCCGCCTGACGTATGATACGCCCAAACTCGGAGTATCATATGTCGGGTCTCTTTCTTGACCTCTTTTTTCCCTTCTTTTGGTATTTACATCTTAAGTATTTTGCTTCCAATTAAGCTAATTTAAGCTCCAAACATCTATGAATCAAAATATAAACAAAGTCAACTTGTTCCACAATAATCATAAGGTAAAATCAAGCATTTAGATCAATTAAACACTAAAATATTGACTGGTGATCACATCCCCACACTTAACCTTTTGTTTATTCTTAAACAAACTTACTTGCACAATTCACATTAATTATTCAAACATGCTAAATTATCACAACTTTGTATAAGTCAAGGTCCAAGGCATACTTAGTTTTAAACTTTCATCATGTAAGATTCACAACCCAACATGTAATACCACTTATGTTTTAAACTTAGAATCACCTTAGTTGGCATAAGTTCACCTTTTCCTTCAACATTCACAAGGAACACTCCTCTCAGTTTGTTTTGTAGACTAGTGATTATATACTAGTATATCTAGAACTCTCAACCAAAAAATGTACATTTTCATCATAAGCTCGTATATTAATCGTATCGCCATCAATTAACACAATATAACACATAAATCAAGAGGTTTTTCCTGGGTTGTAATGTTGGGCTAAGGTTTAAGGTTGGGTAAGATAGGGATTTAGGAGTGGCTAATGGTGAATGAAATCCATTTTAACATGCTAGACGTCTTGTTTATCAATCTCTATCATCTAGTTACAATAATGTTACTTATTTCCCACACTATTTTATTGTTGTATATTTTGGTCATTTTGATCTCATATTTAGCTTTTTTTTTCTTTTTCTCTTTTTTTTTCACATATATATCTATATAACCAAATTTAAACCACAATACTATTATTTCACTAATACTTAAAAGATGCTTCTAGACAAGTCATGGATTGCACTTCATCACCCATGGTTTCATAAAAAGGCTAAGACTTTGTAGCCTTATTGTGTTGGGTTATTCAAACGACAAGTTGGGGCTCAACATGGTGTCTAAAGGAAAATTATCAAGGTATGGAATTTAAAGAAAAAGGTTCAAGCAAATGGTTCATTCCTAATATGAAGCACATATATCATCTACAATCGGTTCGTTACGCCTCCTAAGAATTCTACCTAATCTTTTTTGTAAAAACTCATGTTGGGAATGTTTTCCTACAATTCAAACAAGCATGCCAATGGATCTATACATATACAAACAAGTAATAATTAGTCATGTATGAAAAAAAAATTAGGTATCATCCACAATAAGCTTATTAGAAGATTTATTTTTCAAAAATGTTTAAATTTTTTTTCCAATTCTTCCCTTATCCCCACACTTGAGATACATTGTCCTCAATGTATGGTAGTCAAAATTGGTATTTTCATTACATAGGGGAGTAGATTATTAATTTAATTCCTATTATTGCTAAACAAGACAATTCATTGCGAATGAAGACTAGTATGCCATATCCTAACATATTATCAATCAATTTCAATAAAGGATTGAAAAGAATATTGTTCAAAATCAAAGTAGTGGAAAGAACACATGGACCTGATCGCAATCATTATCGAAACCTTCATCACCCAGCTTGTGCCTCCCCACAATTGAGTGCTTGTGTCTCATGATTGACTATCAAAAGAAAACAAAAACACACAAACTAATAGAAGAATTAAAACTCACTTTCATAGGAATCACGGTTGCATTTAGCGTATGCAGCAAGCCTTTAAACCCCTCTGTAGACCCGAGTGGACGAGTTGTAGTCACGTGAGGGTTTCTAGTGAACACACCCATAAAGTTCGTGGGTTGCCTCCCATTAGCGCTAAGTTTAAAGTCTTCAGCTAGACTATACTTGTCACCACTAAGGTGGTCGAAGCCCACATTTGCCTACCGAGTTCCCAACAAATGCTCGATAGTTGACATGGCAGCTCCATAGTTGCTTCCCAATTATAGGCATGTAAAATGAGAAGTTGTTAGGAAGCCACTTCATGATAACGTGTCCAATGTCATGCAATGTCACCATTCTTTTCTCCATCCTTAAATCCTCTTCCTCAACTTTATTGGTCGAAGTAATAAGTACGAGAGAATGTTTGGGATAAACTTTGATTACCTCAGTTTCTGATTTTTGGATGAGTTTCATATCTTGCTCCAAACAATTTGTAACTAGTTCTTCCACTGTTTCCCCAGCCGTGGTAGATTGAATCTCTGATTCTTCTATAACCGAGGGAAGTAGTGTGGTATTAGGATCCACAACCTCCTTCATTACCTCCTTCTCTAGTGACTCTTCAATCTAGATTTTCATCAAAAGCATATCACATTTTATGCTAAGGTAGTGGAATCGTTATTGATCTGAAAGTTGGTGTTGTGATAAACTTTCATCGATACTGGACAACATCACTTTGAATCGAGCAATCTTTTCCTCCTCCTCATATTGATAAGTATGTTGAAATTGCTTAACATTTTGGATATTAATATTTTCTTGTTTTTGATAAGGAAACTGACAATGATTCTGATCATAACATTGAGAAGTATTTGAGTGGTTCGAGCATCCATCAGAGTCTCCTTGATTATGCCTATTAACTTCCACGTATGTTGCCTGAGAGTATTCTTGATGATAGTCATTATGATCTTCCTTATAACTTGAGCTTTGTATCATCTCTGGTTCATAATTGTTGTAATACAAATCTTGCTCAAAAGTTGTAGTTCGCATCTAACTGATAATATCCTTCATAATATGGAGAAGATGCCTCATAGTACGGATAAGATGATGGTACATCATCATAATAAACATCCAACATATATAATTTTCTTCTCGCATCTTCACACTTTTGCAAGTACTCAGGACAATCATCTTGTGTGTGAACTGGACTCCCGCAACCAGTACATGAATAATAAACTCGATTCATGGTGAGTTTTAACAATCTGATAGCAACCTGCAAGACATAAAACACCTAGAGTAGCACCGCACAAAACAAAACAAAAGAAGGAAAATAAAACTAAAAAAATTACAAAAATAACACTTTGCGCACTAATTCCCAGGCAACAGCGCCATTTTGATCTGGTTGTCGAGACTCGATCAAAAACAATTTATTATATCGGTCTTACCTTTATTGTATAAGGGTAAGTAAGATCATCTCCACAAGGAATATGTGGAAAGTGTTTAACAATTGCAACTCAATTAACGTAAAGACAAAAACATTGAACTAAAGATTAAAACTTTGAATGAAGTAATGAACATCAATGTAAAAAGCAACAAACTTTATAACGAATTTAATTAAATAATAAAAAACAATCATTTTTGGGTTTTCAATTCTACAGGATCAACATTTGGTACTTTTAAATTAAGGTTTGTAAGAAACAATACTTCAAGATCTTAGCTTTTGATTAAAGTGATAATAAAGGAACAAGCTTTTAAGATTCGTTCGTTCCCAATGTTACCAATTTACCTATATTAAATTGTCTACTTTTCTTAATGAGCTCACAATGCAAGGAAACCGAAAACTGATAATCAAGCAAACAACTTTATTTATAAGCAAATCGTTTAAATTAATCAAAACATAAAACTTCATTCAATCACTTAGTGTCCATTACAAAAACCTAATCAAAACATATCAAATATCTCACTTGACAAGAATCGTACTTCCGGAAGTGATCACGAAAAGCCTAGCCACGCATCATCTTCATTAAGCCTTCGATCTTGAATTGGAGAATGTTTGTGGATGATTTAGGGAGCCTTGGAACACCAAAAATCACCTAATGTTCGTCACTTTTCGTATCCAAGAAGTTCTAGATCGAATTGGGGTTGATATTGTTTAAATAAACTTGAAAATCCAAAAATCCGGATGCTGTTAGGCCACCGGCGTATCATACGCCCACCGGCATATGATACGCCGCCTCATACACCGCCCATACACCCAACTTTCTATTTTTTTGTCAAATACGCCCACCAATACGCCGCCTCATACGCCGCCCGACGTATGATACGCCCAAACCGGAGTATCATACGCCGGGTCTCTTTCTTGAGATTCTTTGGTTGAAAAATTGATGAATGAAATTGGCTTTCCGCTAAAGCATCCACCTCAGTTGATGTGTGATAATGAAGCTGCAATTAAGATCTCAGAAAACCCAGTCCAACATGATAGAACGAAACATGTTGAAATAGATAGACATTTTATAAAAGAGAATATTGAAAATGGCATTGTGGAACTTCCTTTCGTAAGGTCTGAAGATCAGTTGGCAGATATTCTTACAAAGGCAGTTGTAGCAAGAACATTTGAATCAGTATTGTGCAAGTTGGGTATTGGAGATCCCACTACACAATTTGAGAGGGAGTGTTAGAATATTCTAGACCCCTAATTAGCTACAATCAAGGAGGAAATTGACCCGTAATTATGGTGTAATATTTTCCATATTAAGCTTGTAATTTGTCTATTTATCACCCTCCCTTGTATGTCTTTTGAAAATAGAAAAAAACCCAATTCTTTCAAACCTCTATTACCGATGAAGACGCACCCCCAACTCCCTTAACAGGAAACCCATTGCTGAGAAAATAACTGGCTTAACTCTGAGCATTTTGCTCAGAGTGAGACGTGAACACATGACCTCCCAATACATTTGCCTTTCAATAATTATCGATAGAATATTAGAATATTTTAGTGGTTGCGGTTGTTTTAATTCTTTGTTGACTATGCTTAGTTGACTTGTAGTCTTTAGATGAGCCAGCTTGTATGACTTCATCTTTAACAACATGCATGGCATTTTTCATTTTTTCTGTTTAAAAGTTATTAGATTTTTTTTAAATGGCAAGCAGAAACAAATATATGAAGTTGGAAATGTTACAAAAGATATATAAACATGACTGCTACCTTTATAGTATAAATTAAAACGAAGACAACTCTAAAGATAGTATCAACTAAGCGAAATGCTACTGATAAGAAGATGACATGACAGACTACCGCAAGAAGAGGAAGGATGAAGCATTGCTCGGAGTAGGATCGCGAGAGAATGTAAGAGGGAGCACTTGATTTACTGTGAAAAAATATTTAGATGAAAGTTGTGTTTAAATATTTTGAATTTGGTTTTATTTGTATAAAGTTATGATCTAGTTTCAAACTTACTACAACTTTTTATTTAGTACCAACTAATGTTAAAAACATTGACGTGCATGGAAATTTTATTATTTTAATAGAAAAAGAAAAGATTTAAAAATAAAACAAAACCTTACCTTACCTTACCTTACCTTATGAGGGTACTCATGAACTTTTTTATTAGGGTTATAGTTTTCTTCTTCGTCTATGGAAAGGGGTTTTACGTGGTTATCGGACATTTTTGTCGGATTGAGTCGGGTCGCTAAAATATTCTAAGCTTTGAAGATAATATTAGTTTTGTTTAGATGATATTGAAGGTAATTTCGTTGAAGTATTTTGGGTTTCGAACGAGGCCAACTTTTGTCCTAATAAGTTTGGTGAAATTATTTATTTAGTTCTTTCTAAACTTGCAACATATATTATAGTTTAGAATTTAGTTTTCCCCTTTATTAACTCTAAAAGAAATCCAAAATAGAAATACATGAATCTAGACTTGAACTAGTGTATTTTATAAATCCATGATGACTAACAATGAACTAATGAGCAATCTATTCTAGTTTCAGCTTTTAAGTGTTAAATGTCTCATTATCAATAGTGAATGATGCAAGATTCAGTGATCTTCAGATAATTAGCCTACTAGCCTCTAGTTATTAACGGGATAATTCAAATCTCAATAAGTAATTTCCATTTTCAAAGTGTAAAGAAAAACAAACCTGCCTATAAGCTCATAGTAGTCACTATGGGAGTCGAACAGAGTAGGGCGAGAATTTGGGTTAACACCCAAGAACCGTTGAGCAAGTGAACAACAACGATCACTCAGGCCGCTGAAGGGAATAGAATTATGATTGAGACCATGACGATGAATGAGCTACTATCGACTTGAACTTGAATAAGCAAGAAACACAACCCCAAACCGATTTAGCATATAACGTTGAAGAAAAGTAGGAATATATATGCTAAACATAAACCCCTCCACATTATTGAATAAAAATAAATAGATAAAATGACTAATTTGATAGCAGTGAGTACATCTAGTAACAATAAACAAAAGTGGCATATGTTTAACACAACCCAAAAAATAATGAAAAATTTGATTTAGAATGATTGGTTTAAAACCAAAAACTAATTCAGGCAGAAGAATAACATTAATAAACGACAAATAGATAACATACTCCCTTAAAAAGAAGCCTTAAAAAGGCCTGAGAATGAAAAAGAATAATAATAAGAGTCATCTAACCAGATTTGAAACTTAGTCAGTTAATTCTAAAAGGACAGGATTAACTACTCCAACCATATATCAATGTTCGATTTGATCATGAGTCCTCGTTTGATCATGCCCCACCCTCTCACGTCTCAATTTCAAATTGAATGGTGATAAATATTGGGTCAATGCCCAATTGAAAGTCAACTATTTAGAGTTAGATAGCACTCCCGTTTCCTTATTAGTAGCTTTGTAAAAAGCACCATTCCTTAGTGACCATCACCACCATGGTGTCGCGCCTTCTATACCTCTCGTTCTCTTTCGACCGACAACCATTTCCTAGTTCTAAGGGTACATTACATCTAACCACCTCTAACTACATATGAACACCCAATTCATTATAACAGTATGTCTAACTCACATGTTTGACTCATTATTGTTAATGTACATCTATAACATGATGCACCATGGTGCTTCTTGATTAACGATGTAACTAACTTCAAACATATGCAAAAATACCGAATAGTCTTAAAGAAACGTCTGCTCTCCGATTGACTTTCAAAGAGCTTATAAAACGAATGAAAAACTATTTCCAAATCGTTACATGTGTCAGCATATTCAATATCTTTAGTTATGTAACTAATCGTTAAAGATGAAACTTTTAAAACAAACACCATTACTAAATTTCTAATGTATATTATGTTTGGCGTATACCGTTAGCACTAAACACTATAAAAGAAACATGTGTTAATCCTTGGGTATTTACTATGCTTTATAAAAGGGTACTTTTATTTTATCAGAGTGAGTTTGGCATTTATTAAAGGAATGGTAGCGTCATTATCCCACCCGTGACCAGTCATATTTTCTGTGTGGTTGCGCTAGCCTATCTTTCTTGACCAATATTTTGGAAACAAATAATAATGGACCCCCTTTTCTAAAACTCTTTCTTAACGTGTGCGTGTGTAATATATAGAGAGAGAAAAAAAAGTTAAGGTACAAAGTGTTTTTTTCGTGCGAATAGTACGAAGTTATCACGCAAGAATAAATGTTACGGGTGAATTATAACGCAAGTGTAAGAATTAATTACGCAGAGATGGAATTATCACGCAAAGGTGGAATTATCACGCAAAAAGGTATTCTTGCGTGATAATTCATTCTCTGGGTGATAATTCCACGCGAGTGTAAATCGTCTTGAGTAATTATCACTTTGTTCTTGCGTAATTATTATTGTCCTTGCGCGATAATTCCACCCCAAAACTTCGTACGCTTCGCACGAAAAAAACACTTTGTATAGTAACTGCTCTCTATATCTATGTATATAAATATATATAGGGTCGGGATCTTTTTAGAACTACTAAATATTGCGAGAACCGCGAGAATCAATCTTAGCCATTGATTAATATAATTTTTATTCTTTATTTATTGTCCAATAAAGGGTATTATTGTAAATTTAAAATTATTTCATTTATACCTTCCTTATTTACCTCCTTCTATTTTGGAAATTTCAATTTCTATGTTTAAGTAGAAATTTTCATGAATTACATACAACCTCCTAATCATTCCAGACTCAAAAATCAAAATTGAAACCTGTTCAAATCGAAATCATGTTCAATCGATTGAAGCCTTTGATATCCGTATGGAATACAATGTATTGTATCTCGAAATCCTGAAATCCTGAAATCCTAATTTGCGTCAATGAAGATGATGATGTCGTGACGAGGCTCGAAGAAGAAGATGACAAAAGATGAAGAATTTTGAAGACAAGAACGACGATGAAGATGATATTATTGATGAAGTTTTATGCTCGATAATTTTATTTAGGTTTGTTTTGGATGTATAGTCTTAATATTGATTATGCAAAAACCTTTGAAACTTTTGACAATTATATGGTAGTATCGCTTACATATATGTATACAAACTTACGTATACGTAAACCTGTATGTGAACTTCATCAGATATACGTAAAGCTATATGTAAACTTGGTTACATATACATAAACATATGATTAAATTTGTCCAGATATACATAAATGGAATGTTTAGTCTTTTGATTATGCATATATAAATCATAGCTATATGATTGGTAATTGTTTTTAGTTTGAATTTGTAAATTTGATTACATATATGTAAAATTGATACACTAACTTACATATATGTAACTTGCATACTATTAAAAAATATCTTTCAATATACACTAACTTACATCTATGTAAATTACTTTAAGTTTGTACAATATTTTCGTAACTAAAGTATATGTAACCTGTTATCATATATGTAAGTTGATCTACATTATTTGTTGTTGATTTATTACATACATCAAGTTTCAAGTTTCTCTTGATTTGTTAATCTTCCAAGCTAGTGTTTTTCTATCATATTTTTTTTTTTTAGAATTATGGTTCTAAATCAGTTATCTAATCATTAAATATGTACAATAATCATAAACAATTGTTTCTACAACTAAACTTTATGTTGTTTTAGCATTTGTTTTCTATAGATTTTATTTAGATGTTTTACTATATTTTTTCTACTACTTTAGTGTAGATTTTCTGCTGAATTGCTGTTGCTTTAGTATATTTTTTGTGCTGAATTGGGTGCTATTTTAGTAGATGCTACTGTTTCTGTAGATTTTTATAAATTAGGTGCTACATTAAGCGTTTTTTTACTGCAGTTTACCACTTTTATGCTATTAGATTGGGTGTTAGTTTACATATATGTAATTTATATAAATTATACAATCTGATGATCCGTCTGAGTAATAATCTAATGAATCTTTTGAATCACACAATTTGATGATCAGAAGCATATAAATTTTAGGAATAAAGGTGAGAGAATGAGTAACATATGGGATCTTTCATATCTTTAGTGGGTTTTCAAAAAACTAAATGGTTTCAATTTACTAACATACCCTTTATGCTTTAATTACACAAATTAATTGATATATTAATTTATGTTATTATCCTTTTAATCTCAACCATTGATTACTATAATCATTGGTTTATAAGAGTTCTGCAAGTTCTCATTTTAGAGGAAGTCCTGAAAAAAACCTAACCCTATATATATATATATATATATAGGGGGAGGATCCAATGAAAACCACTTTATAAATGAAAATCAAGAAAACCAAATCTTAACCATTAAACAAATTGATCAATGGTCATAAACTAGCATGATATTTTTGTAAATTTTGTTTATCTAAATCTTTTCTAATTAAGTAAAGAAGGGCATAATAGGAAAATCATATTTGTAATTGTAACTTTCAATAATTAATGATTACTAAATCTTCTAACTTTCTCTCTTTCTCCTAATCCCCAAAATCTCTCCTAATTTTTTTAAGCAAAATGCAAAATGTGTATGTTTCATATACGTAAGTTTAAAAATTAAAGGATACTTAACAAATAGATAGCTAGTATGTATACTTATGGTCCGTATATATAAGCATATAGGTATAAAAACATGGCTTGGTACGTATACATATGTTCCTTATACATAAGCAACAAAACTAATGTACGCTATACGTATGATGAACAAAGTGTCACGATGGAGAAGAACTAAGAATAAGATATTGAGAAGAAGAAGTGATCCAACAAAATTTTCAATGTTTCTATGTAACAGTAACAGTTATGTATACGTAACACTTAGTGCTCTGCTCCACATAAAAAAAGTGCACGTACATATATGTATCATCATTGATTCTTTCAAAAGACAACATCTTCTTCTATTATCTAATTACGTATATGTAAGGGGTATATTTATTACATCATCATCTAGTTATGTATATGTAACTTAATTACATCATCATCTAGTTATGTATATGTAACTTAATTTAAATAAGTAACTTATAGTTACATACACGTAACTCAAGTGATAGTCGACTAAAGTTTAAGCAACTTCAGTTACAAATCTCAGATTAAGAACAACTAGACAATTTAGTTACATATACGTAACTTAAATTCAAGTTACATATACGTAACTCTAGTTGGAAAACACCAAATCAAGAAAAACTAAAAGAAAAACAAGTCTTTCTTAACAACCAATCTTCAATTTTTGAAACCACGATTCTATTTTTTGCATCAAATACAAATGATTTTATTAGGCATAATCGTTTTAGAATTCTCGAAATCCATATCCAAACAAACAAACAAAAAACTAAAAAAAACTAAAATAAATATAAAATATATAGATTAGTCAAATAATATTAACATTGCAATTATTTCCAATCCCATTGACTTCAAAAAATCAGCTTTCATTATCGTCTTCATTCTCATTTCTTGATTATTGATGTTGTCTATTCAATTCATCTTCCGATGTAAAGGATTATTTAATTTTTAACCTAGTATGAGAAAAAAAGAAAAAAAAACACATTACATCATTTGATAAAAAGTTGATGAAAATACATTCAATTACTAGATGATCATACCTTGAATGACGTATTGCACAAATCTCATGAATTATATAGCAAAAATAAATTGCACTAAATAATATATGTATTATCAATTGCAATTCAAAGTCAATATATGGATACTTGTTTTTGAATATATTATCATCTTAAATATGTCTGCAACAATCGTTGATATGTTTAAAAAACATATATATATATATATATATGTGTGTGTGTGGGGGGGGGGGGTGGGTGGTGAAGATCTTTGCATAACCTTTTTTAATTACATAATTACGTAAACATAAATTATGAGCCAATGGTTCACATAAAATTAAATTAAGGACATTAATAGTAAATTGTTTTACATAGTTTGTAAACCAACTCAAGTATCACCGGATTTAGTTTGCATTTATATAAATCAATGATTATTTTAGTTTTCGAGATAAAAAGTGATTTTGTAATGATACTAGTTCTATGTGTGCGTGTGAGCCATTCAAATATATTAATTTATATACACATACTATTAGAAACTTGGTATTACATGAGTTGATTAAATAAAATATTAATATAAGTATCAAATAATAAGTAGTAAATATTTATGAACAAAAAGGGAAAGCGTGAGACAAATTTATTTAGTAGGTGAAGAAAATTAAGGAAAAAAAGTAAATGATAGTAATAAAAATTAAGAAATAAAACAAGAAGCAAACTTATTTATTAGGTGAAAAAAAAGGGAAAAATAAATGAGAGATCACTGAATTTTGATAAGTGAGGTCCTCGTTTACTTATTTATATATTGATATTATTTGTTAGGTTTTGTTAATTAATAATCATTTGTAAAAATAAACTTAGCATAAAGTTTGTGGTTTAAAATAATTCTGCTGATATCTTATAATATCATCAATAAAAAAAATAAGCAATTTAAAGTAAAATATATTACCTTTTTATAAAATAAAATAAAACAAGGCAACCCTTTTAAACTACCCAAAGATTTTTAATGTTTTTACAAAAATGGGATTACGTTTTCAGAGATCCCTGGAATCTTGGTTCATTGTGTCAAATTATACGCGGATCTAAACGGAACTGCTATTTTGTCTGTTTGTTCTTATTATTTTATTTTAATTTTTCAAATTAATAGTGTATCTTTCCAAGACCGGATCAAATACAAAAGTGAATTTTTTTAAGAAAAATATTTAAATACAAAGTGTATTTTTACTACAAATACAAAGTGTATTTTTGTTACAAATACAAAGAGGTTCAAATACAAAGTGTATTTTTGCTACAAAGTGTGAGAAGACATAATGAGTCAAAAAAATTTATTAAAAAACTATATCTCATAATCTAAATTGAATTTCAAAAAAGTAATTCCGAAATTTTGTTCTCCTAGCCGTCCTCACTAAGAAAAAAATAAACTAAAAATAAAAAAATAAAAAAAAAATTAACGTTTTTTTATTGTGTCATTTATGAAAGACACAATGACGTCATTGTGTCATTATCAAAGACACAATGACGTCATTGTGTCATAAAAGACACAATGACGTCATTGTGTCATAAAAGACACAATGAATTTATTTTATTTTATTTTTTTATTTTTAAAAAGAACGACCAAAGGAACAGAGACTCCAAAGTTTTTTTTTGAAATTCAATTTAGATTGTGAGATATAATTTTCTTTGTGACTTTTTTAGTCTCATTGTGTCTTCTCACACTTTGTAGCAAAAATAAACTTTGTAGAATAACCTCACCCTTTTTTTAAAGTGTAGGATACGATATTAACCGGTGATTTTACTATTTAATGGTGGGTGGAGTTATTTTAAAATAAGGAAAAACTTAAATTATGAGAATAAATTGTTATTAAACAGATCTTAGATTCAAAAGTCAAAAAAGTTTGATGATATAAATATATAATTGTAAATAATTAAAACTTTGAATGATATACCAGATGAATTTTAGTCTTGTAAATTTTAATTTTTTTAAACACTCGTAACTTTTACATAAAATATTATTTGTTTAAAAATAATTACACCACAAAACAAGCATTTTTTTATCTTTAATATGTGTATAATGTTGATACATAAAAACGAAGTTTTTTTTACGTTATTTCAGTACATTCTGTAATATTCGTTAGATCATTATGTAATATCAGGTCATTGTGTAATATTCATCAGGTCACGGGGTCTAACGCCGATCATTGTGTTTTCTATTGTGTTTTTCTAAAATAATAATTTATCATACAACAATGCTAAAAATGTAATTTTTTTACATTTTCCAGATCATTTTGTAATTCTGATCAGGTCATTATGTAGTCTTCGTCAATTAGCTTATTGTGTTTGTAGTTAATCACCGAGTCTAGTGCCGATCATTGTGTTATCCATTGTGTATATTGTTGACCATTGCGTTATGCATTATGTTTTTTAAAATGATGATTTTTGAATAACCCAACACTGTAAAATTGATGACCTGTCGTTGGGGTCATGCAAAAACCTAATCAACCTAGGTAGCTAGGGTAAGTCAGGTATCGTATCCACGGGAGCATGTGGTTAGTGTTACACGATTCGTTTGATTATTTAACTAAATTACTTAACTAAAACTAAATTATTGAACTACTAATACTATTGCCTCTTGGCTGTGAAAATTGGATTTTGAAATAATTAACAAGTGAACTAGGAAAACAAATTGCAAACAATAAAAATTAATTAAGAAGACAATTATGAGAAATAGTAATCCACCCCGGGATCAAGGGTTGGTTTTCGGTAATTGTTTAGTCCAACTTGGTGGAAAATCCTTAACGGGGATTCTATGTGTGTAATGATTAAGTGATATCGATAATCAAGACTTAATAGGTCTTAATACACAATGCCGATTCAATTAGAAACCAAAACTTGCAATCATATAATTTCCGGAAGATTAGATGATATTCAAATCAAAATTTACCAAAATCATTGTTTAAATAACCAAAACACAAGTTAAAGTTATGAAAGAACTTAACAGGTTCTAAAGTTTAATCCCAACAAAGTTAAACATAAACAAAAACCTAATCACACAAAACCTAATACCCGAAGTAGATCACGAGAAGATTAGCCGCTCATCGTTCTTGAATGATCTTCAAAACCGTTGTTGATTTGCATTCCGGATGATTGTATCTTGTTTTTGAGAGTTGGAATGATGAATTTTAGGCCTAGCAACTCCCAAAATTCAAGTCAAATCGATCTAGGTCGAATGGGGGGCAAGTGGTAGCTGAAACATAACAAAAACGCGTTTTTATAGGTTTTCAAAATGTGCCCTGGCGTAGGCTACGCTGGCCACCGTAGCCTACGCTAGGGGGCTTTCTGCTGATTTTTTTCTTGGGCTGGCGTAGCCTACGGTGGCTACAGTAGGCTACGGTGGAAGCCTTTCTGCTGCACTTTGAAACTTCGTTTCTTGACCCCTCCAATGACTTGTTTATCATGTAAGCTTCCAAATTCCTTGTTTTTCCTACAAAATCACTTCCAACTCATAGTCAACCTATTCAACTCAATCACATGCTTATAAACGAATAATCATACGTAATATTTGACGTTTAAACACTTAAAATCTCATTCCAACGCACACACATCACATTCCCCAACTTAAACATTTTTCGTCTCGAAAAAGATATACAATGAGATCATAACTATTATGTTAATCTTATAACACTAATTTCAAACAGAAACATAATAATACATTAACCATGATTGCCAATATATTGTGTCCATTTTAAACTCAGACCCATTTAATCCAGCTAATGCCTCGTGCTTTTTATATCATACAAAATTACCGTAATGGTTTAACCATCCCCACACCTAATGCCTTTAGCAAAAACCTACCCAACCTCAAGATTTATTGAATGTTCACTGGAGCATAACCTTGAGGAACCATAGTATGCTATCATGACAATTATTTTTTTCTTTTATTTTTGTTCTTTTATTTTTCTTGAGGTCGGGACTTTTCTCCCTTATTTTTCTCTTTTTCCCCAAATAACTATATATACCATTTTTTTCATTTTTCCTTTTTTTTTCTTCTTCTTTAACTAGTATGTCATGTTAACATAGATATGGCGTGTGCCAAAGCAATAAATTCTCAATCTGTTTTTGTCAGGATTCAACTTTTAACTATTGGCACTAGGATGGAAACACTAAACACATATTAATCTGTTAGCATTCACATAAGACATTAGTGTTCGTATTCAGGTCGAGCCTATCAACATATCACAAGTTATATGTATTTTCTGTTCTAAAGATTCATTACATGTATAAGTATCAACATACTAGTTTTCTATCATCTCTCATAAATACTAAGGTTTATTTCAAGGGACATTGATTATTTTTTTTCAAGGGTATTATCAAAATTATTTTTTTTATATTTTTTATTTTTAAGTTTAACATGTAAATACAAACATGTACACATGACCTAACATGCAAAACTATAAATTTAATTATTTTCACAGAATTCATAAAAAGAACGAGTTCACCTGATTATTTCATTGTGGCAGGATCCTCGTGATTGGTAACGGTCTTCAAGTCTTATTCAACAACCTGCAAAACTTTATACAAATCGTGTAGAATCGAACTTCTTACGTCATGGTTAACACATAAAATTTTAAAAATTTTCATTTAATCCCAAAACCATAATTTCGAAATAAAGATGTACCCCCTTTCCCCAACTTAAAGCATTGCATTGTCCCCAATGCATCATTTAAGCTAAAATTCTATAAAAATAATAAAATTTTCAAAATAAATTCAAAACTACAAAAATTAAGTCCTAAACTCACTTTCGTAGGAATCACGGTTGCATTTAGCATATGCAACAAGCCTTTTAAACCCTTCGGTAGGCCCGAGTGGACGAGTGAAGTCTCGTGAGGGTTTCTAGTGAACATACCCACAAAGTTCTCCGAGTTGCCTCCCGGAAAGCGCTAAGTTTTAGGTCTTCAGCCAGACCGTACCTGATATAGTTATGGTGGTTTAAGTGAACATTTGCCTACCGAATTCCCAATAAACGCTCGGTAGTTGACATTCCATTTTAATAATAGTTTCCACTAATTGACATGTAAGCAAAGTAGTTATTGAGGAGCCACTTCTTGAAAACCCGTTCAATGTCTATTGGTGTTACCTTCTTCATCTTTGTCTTCAAATCTTCTTCCCCAACTTTAATGGTTGAAGTAGTCAGCATAGAAGAAGGTTCGGGATAAACTAGATCTACATTCGGCTTTGACTCCTCCAAAGAAGTTATGACTTCAACTAATTGTAAACAATTATATTCAAGCTCAGGAAGACCCATAACTTCTTCACTATCAACCACGATATCACTAGCCAACTCACCTTGCTCTCGTTTAAGTTCGGCCACATCCTCAGCAAGTTGGCCAACCTGCTTAACTAAAGACTCGAATGTTTTATCTCTTAGCTTGTCCTCTTTCTTCATTTCCATCATCATGTTCATGATTGCATCAAGCTTAGAATTTATTGAATCTTGAGTATCGTCGTATGTGGACTGAGGGTATTCATGATAGTAGTCGTCATACTCTCTTGATAACATGAGAAATGTGGCATCTGAGGTTCATAGTTGGTAAAATTTCGTTCTTGGGCATAGTGGTAATCCATATCTACATGATAATATTCTTGATAATTTGATGATGGAAGTGGTTCAGAGTGTGAATAATATGACGATATCTCTTCATCTTCATAGTCTGCTCTCATATATCTCTTTTGTCGTCTATATTCAGAACATCCTCTCTCTATGTTTCCATATTTGCTCTCGAACAATGGACAATCTTGAACCCAATGACAATGGCTCCCACAATAAATACATGGATCATAATCATCATCATAATCCCAATCCATGATTTTACTAAGCCTGCAAAGAAATTACCCTGCACAAACAACTACAATACCCAATGTAAAGACGAATAAATAAAGCAAATAAAAAAATACTTTTGATTTTTTTTCACTTATTTTTTATTTTATTTTTACTTTTTTTTTATTTTTTTGAAACTTAAACAAATAATAACACTAAAACCAATCAAATCCAATAACACAAAGCGCACTAGCTCCCCGGCAACGGCGCCATTTTGATGACCTGTCGTTGGGGTCATGCAAAAACCTAATCAACCTAGGTAGCTAGGGTAAGTCAGGTATCGTATCCACGGGGAGCATGTGGTTAGTGTTACACGATTCGTTTGATTATTTAATTAATTACTTAACTAAAACTAAATTATTGAACTACTAATACTATTGCCTCTTGGCTGTGAAAATTGGATTTTGAAATAATTAACAAGTGAACTAGGAAAACAAATTGCAAATAATAAAAATTAATTAAGAAGACAATTATGAGAAATAGTAATCCACCCCGGGATCAAGGGTTGGTTTTCGGTAATTGTTTAGTCCAACTTGGTGGAAAATCCTTAACGGGGATTCTATGTGTGTAATGATTAAGTGATATCGATAATCAAGACTTAATAGGTCTTAATACACAATGCCGATTCAATTAGAAACCAAAACTTGCAATCATATAATTTCCGGAAGATTAGATGATATTCAAATCAAAATTTACCAAAATCATTGTTTAAATAACCAAAACACAAGTTAAAGTTATGAAAGAACTTAACAGGTTCTAAAGTTTAATCCCAACAAAGTTAAACATAAACAAAAACCTAATCACACAAAACCTAATACCCGAAGTAGATCACGAGAAGATTAGCCGCTCATCGTTCTTGAATGATCTTCAAAACCGTTGTTGATTTGCATTCCGGATGATTGTATCTTGTTTTTGAGAGTTGGAATGATGAATTTTAGGCCTAGCAACTCCCAAAATTCAAGTCAAATCGATCTAGGTCGAATGGGGGGCAAGTGGTAGCTGAAACATAACAAAAACGCGTTTTTATAGGTTTTCAAAATGTGCCCTGGCGTAGGCTACGCTGGCCACCGTAGCCTACGCTAGGGGGCTTTCTGCTGATTTTTTTCTTGGGCTGGCGTAGCCTACGGTGGCTACAGTAGGCTACGGTGGAAGCCTTTCTGCTGCACTTTGAAACTTCGTTTCTTGACCCCTCCAATGACTTGTTTTATCATGTAAGCTTCCAAATTCCTTGTTTTTCCTACAAAATCACTTCCAACTCATAGTCAACCTATTCAACTCAATCACATGCTTATAAACGAATAATCATACGTAATATTTGACGTTTAAACACTTAAAATCTCATTCCAACGCACACACATCAAAAATATAAACGTTTTATGTTTCCAGTCATTGTGTAATACTCATCAGATAATTATAATACTCGTCAGATAATTGTATAATCCTTATCAATTCAAAGATTACACAATAACGTGACGAAGTTACACAGTGAGTTAAAACATGAAAAGAAACTTTGTTTTTTATATCAAATACTATACGTGTTTTAAAGATAAAAAATAATTATTTTTATGGTGCAGTTTTTATAAAAATAACGTCATATGTAAAAGTTAAGTGCGTTTAAAAAAATTGGAAACTTAAAAAAAGGGGAACATTATCAACATCTTAATCCTTTTTATACTTTTTAATTTTTCAAAACTTTATAGTTGAATATTTCCCTAAGATTAAAACACCGAAAATAATAAAAGCTATACATGACCAAATAAATCATTATTATTTGTAGATTTTTACATTTAAACATAGTTCTACCATGTTTTTAGAGATTAACTAACTTTTACATATTTTATTATTTTACAAAACATACCATAAACTTGAAAATTTAATATGTTTTTAATTTGAGTATGCAATTGATATAACTAGAAAATGACTTTTTAAGAAAGACGGTGATGTACTCTATATTATAAAATACATAATAAATAAAAATGTTGTTAGATACATACATAGATAAAGGTTTCCTATGATAAGTTCATTTTACCTAAAAAGCTAATAAGTAATTTTAGAATTACAAATTTTAATCAATAGTTGAAATCAAATAGTGAATAAAAAATGTTGTGAGAGCATTTTAAAAAATAGTTATTTTTATTGACCTTTTAAAATTTTATCACTTTTTAACTTACACCATACAATATCTTATTGTTGCTTACACCACAAAAATAACCAATTTTTAATTTGAATATAGTACTTTTATATTTTGATTTAAAAAATGGGTAGTATTATACTAAAAGGATGTTTAATTTAAAAATTCTAAGAAGGATTGTGTCTTATACGTTTATTGTGTTAAATACGTCAGTTCATTGTGTCTTATAAATTATTGTGTCAAATATCAGTTCATTGTGTCATATATTTACATCATTTTATTATGTTTTACGTTTTAGATCATTTTATGTTATTTTTATCATTGTTTTGATAGATTATAAACTTGTTATCTATCATTGTTTTTTACAATTAGAAGACACAATGATATACTTTCACTAATCTAGTTTTCAAAATTCATAGTGTTGAAGATAACACAATGTGTTATTTTTGTTATTGTTTTTTAATAGATTATATAAACTTGTTATTATTCATTGTGTTTTACCATTAGAAGTACACAATAATTTTATTTCAACAATGTATTTTTTAAAACTTATATAATTCATGATAACACAAGGACGATTAAAAACACAATGAGACATTGTGTTATTTTGTCATTGTTTTTAATGTATTAAATTAATTAGTTGTTAGTTTATTATTGTAATTTACATATTAAAGATACAAATAATGTTATTCCATCATTATATTTTTTAAAATTTATCATTTTAGAAAAAACACAATAGGTATCGAAATTAACACAATAACTAACAAAAAGACACAATAAACTGCATTAAAGACACAATGACGAGATATGAGCTTAAAAATGTTAATTTTTTTTTTATTTATATAACAATATTGTACTCGTTTTAAAGATAAAAAACACTCGTTTTTATGGTGTAATCTTTATATAAAAATAATGTCATATATAAAAGTTATGTACGTTTAAAAAAAATAGAGAAACTTACAAAAAATCAACAAAAGTAGTTATCACTTAAATACTCCTCTAACAAATTTTTTCGAGTAAATTACGCTTTTAGTCACTGTGGTTTGGTGGTTATAACGTTTTCATTCAATAGTTTAAAACCCTCCAGTTTAACCATTGTGGTTTAAAATCTGTCACAATTAAATCCAAACCGTTAACTCCATCCAATTTCTTTGTTAGATTTTTATAAAAAAGATAAAAATACCCTTGGGACTAAAAGTGTTATTATATTAAAAATAAACCTAACCCTACATTTTTTTCTTGTTTGAACACATTTGAACCACCTCCACCACCACCACCCACCACTCACCGAAAACCATACCGCCACCACCCACGACTCTCCGACAACCACACCTCCACCACCGAACACTCGCCGGCAACCACCACCGGCACTCGCTTTGATTATAGATGTATGTTATTCCTCTTTCCATTTCTTCTACAATTGCAAATAAGAAGCCTAATTTTTCATTCCAAATTCCCAATTCCCTACTGAATCGCTAGCTCAAATTGATGTCGATTCCTCAGAGTTCATCGGCATCATCATCTTCTTCCTCCTAATTTACATGCTCCAACAGCAATGGCTCCTATTTTCCCATACCCTTCCATCTTCAACAATCGCAAACCACCTATCCTTCTGCCGCCCCTCCTCCGCCGCTTGCGGCCGATCAGTACCCCGCTCCGCCACCCGTCTACTTCTGTCCCGGGAGTCTACTTTCCTCAGTTCCAGCAGGTAACTTCTCTCGACCCCAATTATGCGTTCATGTTTAGCGTAGAATTGTAGCACCTTTTAATCACGGTGATTATGGATGATCAATCTTTGATGAAATTAACAGTTGATGGCTTTCAAGAAAGTTTACTTAGGCAGTTCCATGATTCCATTGAACTATACAGACTTGCTATTGTGTATTTCACATCAATCTGAACCTTTTAGAAATTTTGCCTTAAATTTTTCATGCTAGAAGATTGTGAAACTACGTAATGCAAAATGATAAGGGGATACATCAGTGTCAAATGATAACGGGTCAAATTCATTCATCAAGTGAATTTTATTTCTTTAAGTTGCAAATTAGTAGAACATGAGCTTGCAAGTTTTCGATATAAATATCTTCGATTTACCAACATGAGCTTGCAAGTTTTGTGATGAAGATGGTGATGGTGATGGTGTTGTCATGGTTTTATGGCAAGAGATAGGGAGGGGTGAGCGTGGGGGTGGGGATTATTATAATATATTATTTTATGAGTAAATTACACGGATAGTTCCTGTGGTTTGCAAGTATTGCAAATTTAGTCCCTATTTTTTAAAAATTATAGATGCAGGCCTGAACTATGTACGATATGCACATCGGCAGTCCCCGACGCTAACTGAGGTTAAGTTTCTCTGTTAAGTTAATGTAAAATTACCAATATACCCCTAAATTTAAAATATAATAATTTTCAAATAAAACCTAAGTTCCCCCCAACCAAACCCCACCCACCATAGCTAACCCCATCTCTCCATCTTCTTCTTTCATCTTCATCTTCTTTTTCCATATTGATCTTCTTCCTCCGTCTTCATCTTCATCTTCATCACCATCACCATCGCTATATGAGAAATCAAATATCACCACTGGTCAAAGTCTCTCTCTTTCGCCAATTTCAGCAATGGGTTGACTCCACCTTTTTCGATTATCATTCCCGTAGCGATCGTTGTCACGATCAAGCGACGCCAGCGACGCTGCGGCGTCGGACCGATCGTCTAAGGTTTCGGTGTACAAAATTGCGATCTGTTCCTAAATTAAGCACAAAATCGGCTCATTGGCTGCAATCAGAGGGAGACCCATGTATTCAGTGGAATTGTTGGGGGCGGAGACACAAAAGAGCCATGAGACGTCTTCAATGGAGTTTTCAAGCTGTAATGACATCTTGCGGAAGGCGACAGCGGGGATGATGGTGAAGGGATCTGCGATGGTTGTGATGATAATTTCAGGGGGTTCCTAGGGTGATGGTGGTGGTTGGAGGAAAAAGAGCTTAGAGTGAGATGTGTGATGATGATGTGGGGAGATGAAGATGATGGTGGTGGTTGCCTGATTATCGTCGGAGGTGGCGGTGGGGCTGCCGGAATAGTTATGGGGGAGAAAAGGGTGGGTGGGTGTGGTAAATGTTTAGAGGGTATTTTTTTTTTCAAACACTTAACAGAGAAACTTAACCTCTGTTAGTGACATGGACGGCCAGCGTGCACTCCTTGCATAGTTCAGGCCCGATCTGTAATTTCTTAAAAGTAGGGACTGAACTTGCAATACGTGCAAACATTAGGGACTGTCCGTGTAATTTACTCTTATTTTATTGTTAGCTAATTTAATATTTTATTTATTTATATATAAATAGGTGTATTTTGGTCTTATGACAAAAAAATTAACAGAAAAGTTAGACATCGTTAGTGGAACGTAGTTAATTGTAACAAAATTTAAACCACAATGGTTAAACCGGGCGTTTTTAAACTATTGGATGAAAATCGTTATAACCATCAAACCACAGGTACTAAAATAGTAATTTACTCAATTTTTCCTACAATTTGATCTGAACAGTTGATTAAGAAGTGGATGGTTGAGATTACTTTTTACACTTTTTAGTTTTAATTTTTTTTTTATTTGAGCACTTCTCTTTAAAAACAGTGTGGTTCATATTGTTTTATGCAAAACATCGCGTTCGGAAAAAAAAAACAACACAATCAGATATAACATTGAAAATTTTAAAACATTAAAAAAGAACAAATTAAACACATTACTATATATATCAAATTATAATGTCGGTAACTACAGTACTCAGGAACAAGTGAAGAAGCTTTGGGTACAAGTCTGCATTGCAGGCTTGTGTTGTATTTTACTCTATTAATAAGTATTAAATAACCAGTTGCAATTGCCTTTCGGGAAAATATGACGAGTTGTAATTAATAATGTAAATGATTATTTTATGACATAAAGTAATAAATTTTGTCTCACTGACGCTGTGTTCCCGAGTTCATTTAAGGAGAGAAAAAAAGGAATCGGAAGGAAAAAAAGTTGTTATGTTTCAGAGTTTTTTTTTAATGAATGAAATGGAATGAAAGTAAGAAAGTTGTGTTCCCGAATTCATTTAAGGAGGGAAAAGAAAGAAAATGGAAAGAAAATAAAGCTTAAAATGAATCTTTTCAAATTGAAAGAAAATGGAGAGAAAAAAAAAAGAAAAGGAAAGAAAGAAAAAGAAAAGAAAGGAAAGAAAAAGAAAATATTTTTTTTTTTCTCTTATTAAGTATATTCGAAAACACAACCAGGTAAATGATGTTATGTGTTGATGTTATTAAGGTATTTTATTTAATTTTTTGTAAGACTTGATCATTACACAAAAAACCAACGTTTTTGTAGTTTAATATAGAGAAATGATATTTAAACACCCCAAAATCATAAATTAACACATTAAATTTCTATACCTGTCATATATTCTCATACATGTCGTATAGGGTTGCATATAGGGCTGCAAACGAACTGAAAGTTCAGCGAACAGTTCGTGAACCGTTCGGCGGGAAGTTCGTTTATGTTCGTTCGTTTAGTAAATGAACGAACACGAACAAGAAAAATTTGTTCGTTTAGTTAAACGAACGAACATGAACACAGACCGCGTTCGTTCATTTATGTTCGTGAACGTTCGATAATATGTTCGTTTATGTTCGTTAATGTCCGTTCGTGAACGTTCGATAATGTGTTCGTTTATGTTCGTTAATGTGTTCATTTATATTCTTAATTTTTCTGTTATTTATTTTTATGATTATTATATCAAGTATTTTTTATATTTATGTTAAGTACTTATTTATTTTTGATTAATTTATGTAATGTTTGTAATAAAAATGTAAATTTTATTCTAAAATATATTTATAATCAATTGTATCAGTTTGTGTTTATGAGCTTTTTTGTGTTCGTCATGTTCATGAACAGTTGTTTGTGTTCGTTTGCATTTGTTTGTGTTCATTTGCGTTCGGTAAGTGTTCGTGAACAGTTCATGAACATGTTCATTTTCTTAATGAACGAACACGAAAAAGAATCTCGTTCGGTAAGTGTTCGTGAACAGTTCATGAACACGTTTATTTCTTAACGAACGAACACAAACAAGGCCTTGTTCGTGTTCGTTCGGTTCGTTTGCAGCCCTAGTCGTATAGTATACGGGGCATATAACCACTCTGACAGCCCCTTGAATTTTTCCTCGTAGTTAGTGTCGAAATTTGCTATACGCTTCGTATAGCCCTATATGTTTCGTATAGGGGTCGTATAGAGCTATATGAGGTGTAGCCCTCTGACAGCCCCCTCTGAATTTTCCTCATTTTTAGTGTTTTCGACCCTTACACCGCGTATGGTGTCATACGAGGCGTATAGGGGGTGTCAATTTATAATGTGGGGTATCTGTATATTTGAAACCTTAATATAATGCACTTATTTAATTACTTGTTGTTTTTATTAAAAATATTATACTAAAGTTTTTATATAGTTTTCGATCTAGAAATAAATACAACTTTACCAATACACACAAAACCTAAATGTTTATATATAAATTATAGTCATTTTATTATGCATTATTTTTATTATTAATCATCTATATCAAAGTTCTGTTTAGTTTATTAATTATAAAATATCATTATACACAAAACCAACGTTTATGATAACATTAAAATTTTATTGTTTTATATTGTGATATTATATATATTAGTATATTATTATTAATTAGTATGAGCGGTGAATAATGTAGTTTTATGTTTTATAAACTGGTTACAAACTTTTTGCACCTTGAATTTCGATCACAATTTTTTATTTTAAATATTTATCACATAGCCACATCAACTTTAATTAAGTTTGTAATATACCTTTATCAATTTATTATTTTTAATAATTGATTATAAAACATTGTACTTTGAAGTTTTCTCATAGTGGTTTCTTTTGTCCCTAAACTTTAATTAATATGAGAAAGTTTTAAACCATTTTATAATACTTTATGATTTAATTTTTAATCTAATCATAAACACAAGTCATCAAAATTATTTCATGTTTTTTTTATACAAAGCATTGTGGTTTATCCTTCACATTTATACATTTTTTGATATACTATTGTGACATCCATTCTTTTATTTAAGTCTTGACATAATTTTAATCGTATTGTATAAGCATTCTGATCTCAACGTGCAGGTTATATCTACTAGTATATGTATGAAACAGGTGGTTCTACCGTACCATTTCTTATTTTATTAAAACTTTTCGAATTAAATAGAAAGTATTGCATAGTATTAGCAAAACCACCTCCCAATGCAATGGTTTGAAGATTCTTTGTTGAAACTCCATACCCAAGTTCGAAACTAGGTGACCGCCTCCCAACTGCATGCTCAATTAACTCTCCATTCTCCAATACGGTATTCAAAAAAACATAACAAATAAACCCAAATATCTAATATTAAAATCATATAATTGCATAATTGTTTTCGCTTACAAACCAAACTCGCATCTTCTATAATGAATCAATAATTTTTATCACATGGCATTTTCTCATAACCAATTTGTCGCATGTCAATACCATGGCAAGTTAACTATTTAATAACAATATTAACTAGTAGTGATATTATATCCTTTTTAAATTTTAAAACAGATATTTTAATAAATAAAAATATGTTTCTTTTCATTAAAAACATAATTTTTTTAAATAAGAAATCTTATGAAGTATAAGTATTTTAATAGAAAGAACTTTTTTTTAAATGACATTGTTTAAAAAATTAAAAGTAAAAGTTTTAAAAGAATAAATTTTTTAAAACAAAAGATTTTTAAAGATGAAAGTTTTAGAAAATGTTGTTATTGAGTTTTTTTTACTTAAGTTAGTTAATTATACGTAATTTCAGTCATATCTTATCTTAAAAAACTATTTTCAATGTCTAAATATCATTTGCCAACTATTAGTTTTAAATTTTTTATTCAACCCGTATAGTACACGAGTTTCTAAAGTAGTGTTTTAAATATAGTTTTTATGGTATATATTAGTAAATTATAGTTTTTATGGTAAGGTCATATTTCAAAAAAAAAATTCAAGTTACATTCAAAATCTTCATTGTACAAAAATTTTCAAGTTACATTCAAGATCTTAATTGTACAATTAAAAGTAAGATGTTTGGTCGTTATAAAATGATAAATATACGTTGCATTTAAAAGTTGAAAAATAATTTAAAAGTATAAACTCCCAAATCTTTCCCCTTGTATCTTCCTTGAGTTTTTTTTTGTCACGCTACCTCTTTTTTGTACGGTAGAATTCATTATCCAAATTCGAATCCAAAATTTCGGATATCTAAAATCTTGGTTTCGGATATCCGAATGGATATCCAAAATCTTAAAAAATATGCATTATTTAATAATTTTTTTAAACCTTTAATAATTTTTATTAAAAAAAAAATTGATATCCAAAGTTTTTATAAAAATATCCAAAATATCTGCAAATATTAGAAATTTTTAATTAATATATCATTTAATTCTTTTATAAAAATATTTCGGATAATACGGATATCCGAAAATGCTCAAATATACTATCCGAATCCGAAATACCCGAATTTCGGATTCGGATATCTAAAATTTCGGATATCATCCGGAATTTTGGATATTTCGGATATTATCAGAAATTTCAAATGTTTTGGATTAAGATTTTTAAATATTTTGGATTCGGTTTCAAATACGTGTATTTTTAACACCCCTATTACCGACTACTACTCGTATTCTTTCTCATCTCCCTTCCATGATCATCCTCGTCTTTTATCACTGGTGGATGGCCAACTGGATAAGCATATATCATCAATTGACACTTTGATTTTCACAACTAGACCATCTCTTCTGATTCGTAGCTATGGAATCATCAACTCAAATTCCATCATTGGCAACTCCAATTCCAATTTCCCCCATTTTCAAATGTTTTTATGATATTTAAAAAGTTTAACGGTATTAGTTAAATGTCAACAAACTTTGAAACTATCAAAAGACTAATACAATATAAATTTGATTTTACCATAGAAAGATCATTGGTATAATTTACTCCAGTAATCATTATTATAAAAACTCATGGTCTAATAATATAGTGATATGATGTTTGCTACCTGAAAAATGTTATGGGTTTAAATCATTACAAATACAATGTCAGGTTGGAAGTTTAATGGTGTAAGTAAAAAATTAAAAACTAATTATTGTTAGCTCAACTGGTTAAGATAAGATACTCATGACAAGCAAGGTAGTATCCTCCGAATAGGTTGGGGGTTGGGGGTTGGTGCGGTATCGACTGGGAAACGAATAGGTGGACCCGATTAAAATAACACATATCCTCCGAAGCAAGGTAGTAGATTTGCCGTAAAAAAAAATAATAATAAATAAAAAAAAAATAATAATAATAATAATAATAATAAAAATTAAAAAAAAAAACTATTGTTTGGAAAATAATATTGTTTTGAAATGATATCTAATTTTAAAGAGTTATATAATTAATAAAGCACTTAAGTTTTTGCACTATAATAATTTCAATCTAAATGTGTAACGTCTTAGACATGATATTTAAATCTTTAAATCATATAATTATAAGTAAACCCAATCAGTAATCACGTGCACATGGGTTAGCCATATTAATATATTGAGGCTATCATTGAGCTCAAGTGGCCAAGATGAAGACTCGTTGACCTTTTGACTTTTGTGTTGGGGCACCCATATGTGCTGTCCAATATTGGATGTATTCCAATTTCCAAACTCTATATATACCATTCAACATTTATCTTAACTTCACTCATCAAGAAACAAGTAACTAAGGTTATACTGTTTCATGTCTTGTAACTAAAAAAAAAAAAACCTCTCTCCTCACTCGTATCTCTTCCGCCGTCACGACACCACCATGGCTGACCGGAAACATGAAGAGAATGGCGTTTCCGGTAAGTTTAATGATCAGTTTATCACCGACTTCCATCCAACAAAAGCACCAAAGAGGAACAAGTACGCCTTCGCTTGTGCCATGTTGGCTTCCATGACTTCTATCTTGCTTGGTTACGGTAACCTACTTCCGTATTCTTATTCATCTTTGTTTTTAAAGTGATAATAAATGTCTTAAAAAACCAAAAGTATTGTATCCTGACGTTTTGTGTGGATGGTGCGTAACTTGGACCTAGCTATGTGTAAAAACACAGTGTGAAATCTCCTGAAAGATTTGTTTTTATGCTTGTCATACTCGTTTTTAACGTGTAATACATTAACATTGACCCTATTTTACCTCACAGTATTTTCAAAAAAGAACCTTGATAAAACAAAACTCTTTAACAAAGAACCAGCATAAGTGTTTTTAGCATGAAACGGAAGTTAGGACTTACAAAATTTACGTGTTGTAAAACGTCTCTCCACAAACAAATTTTTTATATAAATTTTAAGATTTTATATTCGATAACATTGTATTATATTTTAATTAATTCATGAAAATCATTATTTGACTAGCGACAACACACTTACGGACATTTTTAAACGTTATTATTCCCAAATTTGTCTTTGAGAAATACGTTGTTATTAAACTATTAATAACTTGTATCATACAAACAATAATACAATACCGTTGTGATGGGTGGGTTCAAACCTAACTCAATAAACTAAAAATTACTTTAGTTTTCCCCCTTGATATTATTTCTAGACGAGTGAAGACCTAAAACATTAAAATTAATATGAAACAATTAACATTACGTGCATGTTTGGGATTATTTATTTTTCTAAAAAGTTACTTTTGAAAATTAATTTTTCAAAAATAACTCCTACTAACTTTTAAAAATCAACTTATTAACTTTTAAAAATCAATTTATTAACCTTTTCCAAACATACGTATTAACTTATTAACTTTTTAAAAATTAATAAGTTAAAAGTTAAAAAAATAAATTTTCCAAACATGACCTAATTCTTAAAAGATATCATTTTAATATTGGGTAGTTATAAACACCGTTCAAAAGTAATATACACAATAATAATACAGCTGCTACAACTTATAGAAAATAATATTTGTTACAGATATCGGTGTGATGAGTGGGGCTCAAAGATTCATCCAAGAAGATCTTAAGTGTAGTGACAATCAAATCGAGATACTCGTCGGAATTCTGAACTTGTATTCGTTGGTGGGATCAGCTGCCGCCGGCAGAACTTCCGACTGGATTGGCCGGAGGTACACCATAGTGTTTGCCGGAGGTATCTTCTTCATCGGAGCAATCTTGATGGGGTTCGCTACTAACTACAAGTTTCTCATGATCGGTCGGTTTGTCGCGGGCATCGGAGTCGGATACGCGCTTATGATCGCGCCGGTGTACACCGCAGAGGTGTCACCGGCGTCGGCTAGAGGGTTTCTTACCTCCTTCCCGGAGGTTTTCATTAACGCCGGTAGGTCTATCTTTTTGCAAGCAAAGAGGTTGTTCAAATACAGTTTATATCGAATCGTATTTAAAAATACGGATATCGAAACAGTATATTTAAAATTTTATAAAATATTATATATTAAAAATTATAATTGAAAAAATAAGTTTTATTGATATCAAAAGTTATTAAAAAAAATTAAAATTTATATAATATTATATTATATTTAACCGGGTTTGTTTTGTAAGAAACTTTGATCATTCACAATACATATCTCATTAACATCTTTATAATTACATAAAAAATCACTATTTTTTTTTATTTTTAATTAAATAATATTTTAATATCTTTATAATTATATTTTCTCTTTCAGCTACTCACAACCACTTTAAAAAATATTTAAAAATTTATAGGGGTTGTACCGTATTTCCTCAAATATGGGAAAACAAGGTACAGCCCCCATAAATTCTCAATCTCTTTCACTCACAACCACTTACAACCATCCCTTATAATATAAGACACTCATTTACATAAAAATGGGAAATGGGTTGTGAATGCTCTTAGAGCATTCACTGTCCATCCGTCATTCTAATCCTTATAATTACACTAAACATCCATATTTTTTCTCTCTCATTTTCAATTAAATAATATTATTTCATACATTTATCATTACATTTTTTCTTTCATCCACTCACAACCACTTTCAAAAATATTAAAAAAATTATGTGGTTTGTATCGTGTTTCTCCAAATATGAGAAAACACGGTAGGAGCAAAGCGGAGAATATTTTTTTATTCCAGCCGGAAATTTAAAGTAGGCGCAAATTCTCCCAGAGTTCGATCCATTAGGTTCTTCGATTTGTTCAAAAAAAAAGGAAAGACAAGAAAACATCTTTTATTACGATTAAAAGAACCAATCTGGCCATATAAATTTTTTACCTCTTTTACTCACAACCATCCCTTATAATATAGAGCACTCACTCGCATAAAAATAAGGAACGGGTTATAAATGTTCTCACAACCCGTTCTCCATTTTTATGTAAGTGAGTATTATGGGATTGTAACGTGTTACCTCATATTTGAAAAAACATAATACCCTCATAAATTTTAAATACTCTTGAAAGTGCTTGTGAGTAGATGAAAAAGAAAAAACAATAATAAAGATATTAAAAATATTATTTAATGAAAAATTAAAGAAAAAATAGTAATTATAAGAATGAAGATTGAGGATTGATTACGAATACTCTTATATCATAACAATTAAAAATAAATAAGTAACAGTGGTGTATTCTTAATTTTAGAAAAGAATATTGTTTAAATGCTATAAAAATAAAATATTTTTAAAGAAATTATAATATAGTAATAGAATAATTTTTAATAGTAGTTTACACTAGCTAGTAATAATAATCTCTTCTGAAGAAATAAGAGTTATTGTATTATTTATTACTAAACATGTTTAATTTGCGTTTATAAATTTTCATACATTCTGATGAATTTATTTATTTATTTTTATAGGAATCATGTTTGGGTACGTGTCAAATTACGCCTTCTCAAAGCTTCCCCTTTTTTTAGGATGGCGTCTGATGCTAGGAATCGGAGCCATCCCTTCAGTAATTTTAGCGGTGGGTGTGTTAGGCATGCCTGAGTCACCTCGTTGGCTCGTAATGCAAGGTCGGCTAGCTGAAGCCAAAGTCGTCCTTGATAAAACTTCCGATAGTTTGGAAGAATCCAAGCTTCGGCTGGCTGACATCAAGGAAGCAGCTGGCATCCCCGAAGACTGTAACGATGACATTGTTCAAGTGACTAGACAAAGCCACGGTGAGGGCGTATGGAAGGAGTTGTTCATCCATCCTACGCCCTCGGTCCGCCACATCCTGATGGCGGCCCTAGGCATCCATTTCTTCCAACAAGCGAGTGGAATAGACGCCGTCGTGTTATACAGCCCGAGAATCTTCGAAAAGGCGGGGATACACAAAACCACCCCACAACTACTAGCAACCATAGCCGTTGGATTCGTGAAAACAACCACTATTCTCATCGCCACATTTCTCCTCGACAAAATCGGGCGTCGGCCGCTGTTGTTATCCAGTATAGTCGGGATGATCGTGTCGCTAATGTCGCTTGGCATCGCGCTAACCATCATTGACCACTCTGATCACAAGGTCACATGGGCTATAGCTCTTTGCATCGCCACGATCCTATCATACGTGGCGTTTTTTTCAATCGGGATGGGCCCGATCACCTGGGTGTACAGCTCGGAGATCTTTCCGTTAAGGCTACGAGCACAAGGGTGTAGCATGGGGTGGTGGTGAATAGGATCACGAGCGGGGTGATTTCAATGACATTTATCTCCTTATACAAGGCGATTTCAATCGGGGGGGCGTTCTTTTTGTTCACCGGTGTGGCGGCGGTGGGGTGTGTGTTCTTTTATACCTTGTTCCCGGAGACACAAGGTAAAAACCTTGAAGAGGTGGAGCAAGTGTTTGGGACATTTTTCAAGTGGAGATCAACACAAGCAGAATTGGATAGGAAGAAAGAGGCTGAAATGGTACCAAATAATAAGGCCCAAAATTAGGTTTAAAATATGGCGGGAAAATATGTATGTAATTATGGTGGTTTATGAAGGGTATTTCGGTCTATTACTTCTAGGGGAGAATATTGTCTACTTATAACAAATGATGATAATGTTGATGTAATACTCGTCTTAAACCAAGAATGGTTATATCACTTTATATTTTTAGTTTTCGTTTTTTTTTTACTCACGGTCTTTTAGTAGAAAAATACATACCGCCACCACCCTACTGGGCCAGTGAACATGAGTTAAAATTCGGATATGTAACCTTTAGGATCAAAGACAAACCGATAAAAATTAGATTCAAACTTCAAATACTCAAACACCTTACTTGGTGATTCGACGCCCTTTGAACATAGGACTCGGCGAAAAGTGGTTAAAAATTGTTTGGTCACTATTTGCATTTGATGGTGCTATGTTGGGTTCAGTGACAGTCACTAGTAATTAGAGTGGTAAACTAACTCTTAAGGTTAAGAACTTGAACATCGTCTATTACGAAGTGATGTAGTTTAGGTAGAGTAGAATGCGTAGGATAACATTTTCCTTTAACTTATTTGTTAGATTATATTTTCTAGAGTATTTTTATGCAAGTACAGTCATTTGTTACTGCGAAAATGTTAATGTTTAAGATATGATTATCTATATTCTATTCTTAAAAGGAAAAAATTCCGGTTAATATTAAATTTATCAAGTACAATAATTGTTATCTTATTTATTTGGACTATGAACGATCTAAATTTATGTCCATAACATAAAATAACACATAAGGAAAAAATCAAAGAGTTAATTACATAAAAGGTCCTTATGCTTAGCTTAGGCATTATTTTATTTTTAGTCTCTAGGTTTGAAAAATTACAAGATCGATCCAAACGTTTAATAAAACGTATCACAAAAGATCCCCAGTTTGAATAGCCGTTAAAAAAATCCATCAAATGCATGTGAAAAAATCAAAGTGCTCCTAACTATGAAAAAATAAAGTTAATTATAAGGTAAGACCCACCCATCACTTCACTTCAACCTTCGCCCTCTCTCTATTAACCCTAGTAGTCCTCCACCACCACCATCTTTTCCCTCCAGCACCACTTTCTGCCATTGACACTTGCCACCATCGTCACAATTTATCACCACCACAAGTTCGCACCTCCTGTCGCCAGCACCTGCCATCATGGTTGCTTTCTCACGCCTCTAAACCACCACCACCTTCGATCCACCACCACCACACAAGCACCACCATCTTCTGATCCACCACTACACAAGCACCACCACCTACAATCCATCATCACCACCACATGAGCATCACCACCTTTGATCTACCACCACCATCACACAAGCACCAACATCATCGATCCCCCACCACTCTCTCTCTCTCTCTTTCTTTCTCTCTCTCCCTCCCTCCCTTCATCCCCAGTCCCCTTCTCTTTCTCACTTTTTCTTTTTTACTTGAAAGGGCATTTAGTCATTTTAAAAGTTTAACAGGAAAAATTTACGTCCATTCATGTTAGGGGCCTTTCTTGATACGTATTGTCAAATGTTTGGACCGACCTTGTAATTTTTAAATTTAAAGATCAAAAGTGAAAACAGCCCTAAACACAAAAACCTTTATGTAATTAACTCAAAAACTAAAAAGAAAAATTCACGACAGTTGAGCTCTTCGGATATGTTTAATTGGTATTTAGATTTTGAATAAACTGACTTCGACCTATCATATTATAAATCTTTTTTTTTGCAGCATCAGATTATAGATTTTGTTGTAAATTGTTCTAATTTTATTATAATGTTCTTATGTGTATTTCTATTTAGTTTTAAAATATTTTTATTATTTTTTATGTTTACATTTATAACGTATATTATACAAATTAACTCAAACATTACATAAATCAATTAAAATATGATAATCATATAATATTAATAAAAAAGCATTTTGATTAAAACCGCTAAACTTTCAAATTTTATTAAAGTGAAAACTGAAAAGTGTTGCATTATATTAAGTGTAATTTAGGCATCATTTTTCATCACAGTAAAGTTAGTCTGATGTTACTATGTTAGTATTAAATTTAGTGAAAATAAAAGAACTTTTACAATAAAAGTGTTGCATTATATAAATATAGCTTTAATGTTAACTAACATTTAAAGATGTAAAATATATAAATTATTACTTCATATGGGTTTATCAACATTTATATACGCGTTTATATCAATATCTTTGTTTTGTTTATGCTTATTAATATAGTTCAAATTTAATTAACTATAATAATAACTAATACATTTATTATTTATAAAACTAGCAAATTAACCTCAAATTTTTATGGTCCTTGTCTTAAGAGCATTGGATGATCGGTTTTATTCTTTTATATCACTTAACTTCAATTAGTATATATTTAAATTCAGATGAATATAACTAATCAGATTCGTGTAAATAGACCCTTAAGTTAAAGAAAACTAGCATCTTTGCACGGCTAACACTTTTTATGGTTTTTTTTTTTTGTTTGAACGGCAACAATAAACAGATTTCATTAAAAGGCTAACGGAGAACTAACAAACCATACAGATAGCACCATGCTTCAAAAGGGAAAAGCAAATACAACTTATTACTTGGTATACATTATGACTTTAGTAAACCCAAATACGAATATTATTTTTTATGTTTACATTTATAACGTATATTATACAAATTAACTCAAACATTACATAAATCAATTAAAATATGATAATCATATAATATTAATAAAAAAAGCATTTTGATTTAAACCGCTAAACTTTCAAATTTTATTAAAGTGAAAACTGAAAAGTGTTGCATTATATTAAGTGTAATTTAGGCATCATTTTTCATCACAGTAAAGTTAGTCTGATGTTACTATGTTAGTATTAAATTTAGTGAAAATAAAAGAACTTTTACAATAAAAGTGTTGCATTATATAAATATAGCTTTAATGTTAACTAACATTTAAAGATGTAAAATATATAAATTATTACTTCATATGGGTTTATCAACATTTATATACGCGTTTATATCAATATCTTTGTTTTGTTTATGCTTATTAATATAGTTCAAATTTAATTAACTATAATAATAACTAATACATTTATTATTTATAAAACTAGCAAATTAACCTCAAATTTTTATGGTCCTTGTCTTAAGAGCATTGGATGATCGGTTTTATTCTTTTATATCCCTTAACTTCAATTAGTATATATTTAAATTCAGATGAATATAACTAATCAGATTCGTGTAAATAGACCCTTAAGTTAAAGATAACTAGCATCTTTGCACGGCTAACACTTTTTATGGTTTTTTTTTTTTTATTGTTTGAACGGCAACAATAAACAGATTTCATTAAAAGGCTAACGGAGAACTAACAAACCATACAGATAGCACCATGCTTCAAAAGGGAAAAGCAAATACAAGTTATTACTTGGTATACATTATGACTTTAGTAAACCCAAATACGAATATTATTTTTTATGTTACATTTATAACGTATATTATACAAATTAACTCAAACATTACATAAATCAATTAAAATATGATAATCATATAATATTAATAAAAAAAGCATTTTGATTTAAACCGCTAAACTTTCAAATTTTATTAAAGTGAAAACTGAAAAGTGTTGCATTATATTAAGTGTAATTTAGGCATCATTTTTCATCACAGTAAAGTTAGTCTGATGTTACTATGTTAGTATTAAATTTAGTGAAAATAAAAGAACTTTTACAATAAAAGTGTTGCATTATATAAATATAGCTTTAATGTTAACTAACATTTAAAGATGTAAAATATATAAATTATTACTTCATATGGGTTTATCAACATTTATATACGCGTTATATCAATATCTTTGTTTTGTTTATGCTTTTTAATATAGTTCAAATTTAATTAACTATAATAATAACTAATACATTTATTATTTATAAAACTAGCAAATTAACCTCAAATTTTATGGTCCTTGTCTTAAGAGCATTGGATGATCGGTTTTATTCTTTTATATCCCTTAACTTCAATTAGTATATATTTAAATTCAGATGAATATAACTAATCAGATTCGTGTAAATAGACCCTTAAGTTAAAGAAAACTAGCATCTTTGCACGGCTAACACTTTTTATGGTTTTTTTTTTTGTTTGAACGGCAACAATAAACAGATTTCATTAAAAGGCTAACGGATAACTAACAAACCATACAGATAGCACCATGCTTCAAAAGGGAAAAGCAAATACAACTTATTACTTGGTATACATTATGACTTTAGTAAACCCAAATACGAATATTATTTTTTATGTTTACATTTATAACGTATATTATACAAATTAACTCAAACATTACATAAATCAATTAAAATATGATAATCATATAATATTAATAAAAAAAGCATTTTGATTTAAACCGCTAAACTTTCAAATTTTATTAAAGTGAAAACTGAAAAGTGTTGCATTATATTAAGTGTAATTTAGGCATCATTTTTCATCACAGTAAAGTTAGTCTGATGTTACTATGTTAGTATTAAATTTAGTGAAAATAAAAGAACTTTTACAATAAAAGTGTTGCATTATATAAATATAGCTTTAATGTTAACTAACATTTAAAGATGTAAAATATATAAATTATTACTTCATATGGGTTTATCAACATTTATATACGCGTTTATATCAATATCTTTGTTTTGTTTATGCTTATTAATATAGTTCAAATTTAATTAACTATAATAATAACTAATACATTTATTATTTATAAAACTAGCAAATTAACCTCAAATTTTTATGGTCCTTGTCTTAAGAGCATTGGATGATCGGTTTTATTCTTTTATATCCCTTAACTTCAATTAGTATATATTTAAATTCAGATGAATATAACTAATCAGATTCGTGTAAATAGACCCTTAAGTTAAAGAAAACTAGCATCTTTGCACGGCTAACACTTTTTATGGTTTTTTTTTTTTTTATTGTTTGAACGGCAACAATAAACAGATTTCATTAAAGGCTAACGGAGAACTAACAAATCATACAGATAGCACCATGCTTCAAAAGAGAAAAGCAAATACAAGTTATTACTTGGTATACATTATGACTTTAGTAAACCCAAATACGAATTATCACACTATTTCTACATTATGACTATCACTTTTTATGTAAGCCAATATAATCATTCATGTTAATCTCAACTTCAAACGACGACATTCGTAACTTCATTTAAACAATAACCTTCCCAACACTCATTTAGAGATGAATCAAATGTTCATAATTGTAAGAATAAGATATATAAATTATTTTGATACAAATTATTTAAAGCCACAAATTCATGTGCCACATGTTTATTTAGGCATGTATTATGAAATTAATGATCATGTGGGGAGTCCCTCACTTTAGAAAGAAAATTGGACCCAAAGTTGTGACAAGGAAATGCTCATTTTATGCATGTGTTTGTCTTCATTGTAAATAAAGATACTCTCAAAGGGAACCTCACAATTTTCAAAGAAGAAAGTGAAAGACACTTAAAAATATAGTAATATGACTACGAAGGTTATCAAATTTATGACCACTTGGTTTAGAAACGAAGACAAAAGTTTACACAAAAGTAAAGAAACATATGAAAGGGGTTTCATATCGGTTAGTTATGTTGTTATGTTATTGCATTTGATATATATATATATATATATATATATATATATATATATATATATATATATATATATATATATATATATATATATATATTCAAATTCTTTTAATAGCATTATTCGTTAAGAATGTTCGGTGAATTTGTGTCACTTAAATATCATATACGTATGTGACATATAAAAATAAGTAATTAATTTTATATGACACATAGCCTGAACTCGAGTACTTGCATGATAAATCAAACCTTCGTTGTATCATATGTATGTCAATTAAAAAGGATAATATAATCTTAGTCGAATATATACTACATTATTCTCCTATCAACAATTTAGGTAAAATGTAAGTGTAGTGGTGTGCATAATTCTACTTTTTCTTATATGCAATTCCTATTATCGAAAAAATAATAACTAAAGTTGCACACTTACAATATTCCAATCCACAACCATTTAATTATAAAATACAGCATTTATCATCAAGGTATCTTATTAAGGTATTAAGGTTTGGGTTGAACCAAATTTATTTAAGTAATCATTTAATCTCGGTCTAGTATTTTTTGAAGCCCTAAGTGAACCATTTATTATAAGTGAATAAATGAAATTATAATATACTTTTAACTACATCTGTGAGATTTATTTTGAAGTTTTAGAATGTCATAAATCTTCGAGATTTCAGATGTAATGTGCGAGTATTAAGAATGATCTCGTCTAGAACACGTAAATACAAAAAGATTGAGTGAGGAGACCTCCCAAAAAAATTTTAATTACTTGGCCTACTCTAAAATATGTAAATAGAAATAATTTTTTACATATATTAATCTACCTACGGTATCTAAAAGGGAAAAAAACTTTAGGTTCTCATTACACATGAGACATACACAATCGTTCACCCTACATACCCTAAAAAACAGCCTTGCATCTTAAAAACAAAAGGTTACATCACAAATTGTAATAAAAGATATGAAACTTGTGCCTTTTTTAAAGGCCAACAAAACTTTTTTTATTAATATGCTAATAAAGAATTTAGCAACAATAAAGGCATACCAAAATAAACATAACTAACACCTCATTCAATAAAAATCAAAACTACACCATTGATCACAAGAAATTATGTCTTGATTTTTATTCGTTATATGTAGTATTTTTTTCTTTTTGCTGATAACTAAATATATCCGACTCATGTGACATTCCATATCAGTTATCATATTAATTTTTATGCATGCTAGATTTTTAGGTTATGTTACACATAAGGTATTAAACTAACGCCTAATTTTATTCAAGGCATTTAGCTTTTCTTTTTGTTATGGCTAACCAATTTAAAAATAGAGTAAATTACAAATTTCGTTCTTTAAATTTGTAGTAAATTTCAAGAATTATCCTTAAACTAAGGAAATTACAATAATTGTCCTTTACATTCAAGTTTTGTTACACATTCAGTCCTTTCCCCTAACGTCCGTTTGTTTTAGGCGTTAAATCAGGTCACATGTCTTGCACATGAGGGTAAATTCGTCTTTTTATCTTCATTCCACCCACCCTACCCTACTCTTCTCTCTCTACACAAAGAACATCACTCTACCGCCCAACCTCCACTGATGACCTTCCTCCACTGCCGGCCCCTCCTCCACCGCCGGCCCCTCCCCACCGCCGGCCCCTCCCCACCGCCGGCCCTCCTCCACCGCCGGCCCCTCCTCCACCGCCGGCCCTCCTCCACCGTATTCAACATCATTCCTCACCCGCCGCCGCCGCACCAGCATCTACTCCCATCTGTCTATACATGTAACATCCGGCCCCTCACACCACCAATATTGTCCTCTTTGCCCACTAGGAGCTCACGGATTTGCTTTGGTTGCCTGGGTGAAAACTTCCCAGGGAGGTCACACATCCCTGGATTGCTGCCACCTAAGCACGTTTAACTGTGGAGTTCTCCTCTCATCCACAGCTAATACGCCCAAAACGCGTTGGTGATATTAGAGACCAGACATTCCTTATGAACCAGGAATCTCTCATGTCCACGACCGATGTGGGATATATGTAGGGTGTCACAATCACCCCCCCTTTTGACTCATCGTCCTCGATGAGCCCGAGAACTCACCATACCCGGTGAGGTCTATCCCATCATCCCGAACGGCACAGGAGTGGCTCTGATACCATTTGTAACATCCGGCCCTCACACCACCAATATTCCACTAGGAGCTCACGGATTTGCTTTTGGTTGCCCGGGTGAAAACTTCCCAGGGAGGTCACCCATCCCTGGATTGCTCCCACCTGAGCACGCTTAACTGTGGAGTTCTCCTCTCATCCACAGCTCATACCCCCAAAACGCGTTGGTGATATTAGAGACTAGACATTCCTTATGAACCAGGAATCTCTTCTGTCCATGGCCGATGTGGGATATATGTAGGGTGTCACAATACACAGTCATAATCCCCTACCACCGCCACCACCGTGCGCCCTCCTCCATCACCACCACCACTTCATCATCTTCAATCTTTATCATCTCTAGAAACACACACCAGATCCATCACCATCGCTACCTTTCAAACACCATATCCATCATCATCGCTACCCCTCTTCTCCCAACAGATCCATCACCATCGATTCCCAAATCCACAAACCAAACCAACATCTTCAGTCGCAAATAGGTGGAGATGGGGTCGTTCCATACCCCCATCATCACAACCATCACCGTGAACATTTATTTTTCCCGTCTAATTTCACGATTTCAGATGAGGATAGGTTTCAAGATTTTAGATATGTGGTTGGAGACTCTCATGTGACCTAAATCCACATACCAACCATCATCTTCAGTCACATACAGGTGGTGGCGACGATGGCAGTGGCGACGATGGCGGTGGCGACGGTGGATGATGGTGTTGTGGGAGATGAGTGTAGAGAAGAGAGTGAGAGAGAGAGAGAGAGGTAAAAAAGAGAGAAAGATTAAAACAAATTACATAAATAGTCCTTTAGGTATAAAAAGACCATTTTATCCTCACATGTGGGGCACATGCGCAGATTTAACGTTAAAAATAAACGGACGTTAGGGGAAAGGATGAAAACTGTTACAAAACTTGAATGTAAAGGACAATTTTTGTAATTTCCTTAGTTTAAGGACAATTCTTGAAATTTGCTACAAACTTAAAGGTCGAAAAGTGTAATTTACTCTTAAAATAAGTAGGTCTAGCGGCAGCAGCATCAATTATAATAATAATAATAACAAAAGTAAAAGGTATAAAAAATTATAGTAATGTTTATAATGATAATAACAATTTTGGATAAAAACTATAACAAATTTATAAGCATAGAGGGGTACAAAATATTTTGGTAACTAATTATAAATAATATATGCTTCTTAAAATTCAAAGTTTTATTTACTCTGAAATTATTATTATTATATTTATGTTTTAGTTTAATGATCCTTAATTCGAGTATAAAATGTGACCTCTTGTGGATAGATTGTGATGGAAAGAAAAACGTACACATATTGGATTGTTATACACTCACTTTTTTCTTATGTGTGCAACTACAAAGTATATGAAAATTGTCTACCACATGTTTAAGTCCCCTCTTGCCCACACAAATACCAAACACCACAATAGAGGGAGAGCGAAAGCTTAGGAAATTACAAGTTCTACACCCACACAATGATACGAAATGACATTATAATTTGGTTTATCTACGTCAAAATGTATTGTATATGACGTATTTTGTAAATATATGTGTTTTTTCCAATAGCATTATCACATCATTCTATATCAGGATCTAAGTTTGCTACACATTCTATCCTTTTGAAGATTGCAATTATGTAATTCTTCTATATCCGGCGGTGTTTGCTTGTGTGTTCAAATATACCATCACAAAATGTTTTTTATGAGATGGTAGAGGTGGTGAGCAGCAAGGTGAACTGTGACCGGCGATGGTTGTGCGTATGAGACAGCGTTCAAAGATGGTTATTAGCTGTGGTATGGTTGGTCAAATCTATTAAATATATAAATTGTTATAAAAGGTGATATAAAATATATGTAATTTTAGTTTTTGATTGTCTAGTGCACTAGTAAAGGTTTTATATTAGGATCTAAGTTTGCTGCACATAATGATGTTAATGTTCGTTTGATAAAGCTTACCCATAATTATGTAAAAGTTTTTATATTAAGATTTAAGTGCTGTTAAAAAAAATTAAATTTAAGTTTGCTACACATAATAATGTAAACTATTTGTTTTGATAAAGCTTGCTCATAAAAGAAAATTGTTTCAAACATTTACAATTTTATATTTTCTCATGATTTTAGTAATGACTATATTTATAGCTAAACAGAAACTAACTTAATTATTTAAAGTGAAATTTGAAAAATAATCCTTTTGGTTTGGTCAGATTGTATGTTTGATCCTGTGATTTAAAAATTACAAAGATAGTTTAAAGTTTTGTGAGATGTTGCATAAATAGTCTCCACCATTAAATGACTATTAATTTTTAGAGTTAAGTCGCATAAACTGGACCGGACCATTGGATTAACATATTTCATATTTTGTAATATTGTATATCACATCCTAATGCTCATGCATTCACTCCAACAAAATATATAATTTTATACATGTTTCACGTACATTTACTTGTTTCTTGTTTAAAATACATGTTGAATTGTGAAGCTTAAAAAATATTAGAATCTAGTTAAGTCAATCTATACATGTAAAATGTGGACAGATACTTGCAACTTCCACCTTGTGCATGCAAACTTTTCAACCTTGAGAAATCAGATGCAAGAAAAAATACTTTTAAATGAAAATGACAAATATTACCAAACCACAGAAGGAAAACGACAATTCACTCTATAAACTATTATGGTGAGTTTTTCATTATAGTTCAAGCTCATCACACACGTCATTTTCAGCCATCGTTTGCTTTTCTTAGAGTTGCGTTAACATATGGTTTGTATTTCTATTGTTAAGGTTCTACATTCCGACCCAAATCATGAAACCAAACTATTAGTAACAGACCGTGAAAACTGGACCGTGAACACTTCTACGAGAAAGGATTACAAGCCTGCACCTCTACAGTAATTTTAAAAAGTAAATAAAAGAGAATGTAAAATGAAAAATATACCAACCCGGCCACACTTAACCCGAAACTAACAACCATTTAACCGTGAGGACTATTTGTGTAACATCTCACAAAACTTTAGACCATATTTGCAATTTTTCAATCCTAGGGACCAAGCATGTAATCTAACCAAACCTTAAGGTCTATTTTTGCAATTTTCTTTTATTTAAATAAATAGACATAAACATATTTATAAAATACATAACCGATCAAGACCGGCATCAAAACAGTCCAACTCTAAGGTGGAAAAACGAAAAGGCAACCACATGTGTCCACAACATGGGTCACATATTATTTATATGTTCAAGTATTGGTTAATGACTTGTTGACTGTATTTGATGAGGAATTTGACCGGACAATGTATTTGACACCATTAACAGATAAGAAGTCACAGCTTCACACATACATCCAAACAAAATACATCACGTCCACAAGCAGCCCACATAATTATTACCCGGTGTTACGTAATACTATTAAGAAATATATATTATTTAAGCAAATGTCTGAACCAAAATATGTTATTGCTATGGGAGTATGTACAATTACAGAGTGTTACGTAATACTATTAAGAATATATATTATTTACATCTCTGACACTCAAGTGACACTGATTCATCAAATATTTTTCAAAGTGTGACATCAGAGAAAAGTTCTTGGTTAACATAATTGGTTACTCGATTGCATTATGCAATTATCAAAGAATAATCCAAAATGAACTATGGCAAGTCTAATAATTGAGCCAATAAATGAGTTTCAAAGTTACTAGTATCCAGATTCAGGCCATAACTCACTAAACTTGTAACATACACATTAGTCATCAACAGTAGTGATCGAATCAACGTTAAATGTCTAAAATTCCCTTGAAGAATTATACTAGGAGGTTATTTTTCGATACCCTGTTGTAGATACTGGATTAGATCATAGCCAGCAGTAGTCCATTTGTTATAGGCATCCGCACATACATGGATCATGTGATTTGCTGCTTCTCTTTCACTCATCTCTGGACGGAATCTCTTTCTTAAGTTACCAATTGGATCTCCTCTGCTAAAACATGGTAATCCGCTTTCTACCATCATTAACACCGTGTTTACAATCCCATTCATATGCCGGCGAGCAAGAAGGTACCCCTTCACACACAAACTGATGAACAACTACATTAATTATAATCTCGGATAATAACTCATGAGAAGCTGCTGGTGTAAGAAATGTACAATTACATCGAAGTTGGCACCATGTTGTCCCAAAATAGTTGAAACAAAAACTCAACTTATATTTTATGCCAAAAAATCAACTTTTATTTTATACCAATGAAATCAGTTCCCTCTAGGATAACCTTTCAATTTTAATCAAAATTATTTTATAGCCATTAGTAACTAGTAATTGTTACCGAATAGAATATTTCTCTATTGTCCTTACCATAAATTATATTTAAGATATTTGACTAAGAGATATACTAGAGGTGTCATATCTTGACTAGATTACAAGTATATGAGTTGATTTGGATATATTTTGCCCATAATGGGCCAAGTTTGAAAAACTAAAGCTAAAATAAAAATGGGCCAAACACGTCGAAGGCTTGAGAGCGTAGTAAGAACATGCATTTATTTTGGGACAGAGGGAGCACCAGATTTTCAACATTGGGTTCTAATTTCTAAAGGGCATGCTGTTGACTAGTAAATTCACAAACTTGTAAAGTCTTACCTTTCAAATAAACGCCACGTGTCACTTTTCATGGCACCAGATGGATCAAGTAACTGAGTCATCTCATGACTCAGCTTGAAGTGAGCATTTTCAAACCGCATGTTCCCGCCAGGTGATATCTCAAAAATGAACCCAAAGTCAATGTGGACAAGCCTCCCAACACTGCACCCACAACAAATTTCATGTTACTACTTGCTTCATTGTTCAAAATCATGCAACGGGTTGAATAACGATTAAACTTCTAAATTAATTCAGCTTACTTGTCAAATAAAAGATTCCATTATGCCTATCTTTTGGCTGAAGCAACAGGCTGGCAACAGCATAACCAGCACTGCTTACGATGAAATTCTCACGAGCAGCTTCAAAACCTGGTGAACCAACGGGCCCAAAATCCTGTTGAAATATTTCATACAAACCACCATCGGTTGTTTCACCCATCTGGCTTCTGCTGCGCGAATTAGGCACGACCTGCCAGCATACAAGTACAACAATGCTTTAAGATCCTAAAACGATTAAACAATGTATAGAATTGATCATTGTGATATACATCTGTTTAGATGTAATGGCATAGCATTTGCAAAAAAAGTGTGAAACTTGATGAAAAAAAGGCTAAAATAGAGGCAACGTATGACAAATAGGTGACCTCAATTATTCCTCTTTCTGGATCAGTTGGAAGCACTCCATAAGGATATAAATAAAGATTGAGTCCAACTGCATCAAATATGTCTTTTAGAAGTGAAATGACTTGTAAAGCAAGTACATCTTGCCTACAGTCATCTCCAACCTGCATAAACAAGCTCATTTAACCTAACCATCTTCAATGAGGGAATACAAATCTGTTATAATTTCTTTATTATATTTTTATTTAGAGATTCTAGGTGAATCTTGAGAAAAATGACAGTACTGGTAAATTTGTAATACAGTGACTACCAATAGACATTTATTGGTTTATACATCAAGAATATAATCATGTCACTTTTGGGATTCAGAATCTATTACATCATATGAACATGCTTTTTTTAGATAGGTGTAGAATTTACACTTTGAATCCACAAGAGTAATACTACTTGCCTTGAAAATACAAGCTTGGGGTTTTATATCATTGGGGTCCCCATCTTTATCCGCCACATCGAAAGTGATCATAATCGGGACTTTTGCTGCCGACTGCAAGGGAATTCCGCTATTTACCTGAATACCCTTGACAAGTTTATTAGGAGCTGTAGGTAGATAAAGGTCATCTCCATCCAACTGAATTTTTTCCAACTCTCTGTAGCATATCAATAATAAAATAAATGAAAAAATTAACATAGTAATGACCATAAGGTTTACTCTATATTCAAATAACAGAAAGATACCTCCTGATACCATCTCTCCTTTCTTCTTTTGGAAGTGGATACAGAACACCTGATATAGACGTAACTTTTTCAAAGAAATCAAATTCTCTGCGGAACACGTCACGAGCCTCGGGACCAAAACCATCAATAATGTGTTCTCTAACAACTGGCAGCAGAGCTAGAAATGCTTGAGTCTGAAGGGGGCAAATGTTAATCATATATATATTGAAAATCACAAAGTAAAAGAATGGATAACAGGCAATACCTTGCTGACAATGCTTCCTTACTTTGCTCCGGTGCACAAGTCTCGCCCTGATATCAACAAAGACTCCAATTGCCTTACAAAAGTAAATTTACTTTCTTTTTACAATAATACATTTTCAATCAGATAAATAATTTGATGACCTGTAACTGCCAAATAAGAATATGGGCAAACACGTCACTCCTTTGAGCAGCTCTAAGCAAGTACCCTTCAATCAACATCTGCAAATTCAGGCCGTAGTCATTTATGTGAAATTGTGTTAAACAAAGAGCCATTGTCATGCAGTCAATGGTCGATTTGGTCAGCTATACCCACCTCATCATCGTACCTCAAAGCTTGAATGAGTTGGGGCATGAAAAAGGTTACTTTGGAGGGAGGGTAAGACTCCAATACCCTCAAAATATAAGCCAACACGTGGGTTGCCCTTATATGCTGGAGTAAAAAACTCTAGAGCTTGTGTAATTGAACAGCAGCCCAATATGGTAATTGTTGCAAAAGGGGAGAATTTTCATCAACTGCCTTAGGGGTAACAAAATATGGTAAAGCTTCAGGTATGTCATGGATCTCCAGAATATGCCACTGTGACAGAGTAAGAATGTAATTATAAGACCAAGTGAATAACTCTTTTATATCCTAACATTAACAGACATAGGGACCTGAACCAACTGTGCAATTTCTGCCTTTATATAAGGATTTGTGGAAATCTAGCACCTAAAGAGAAAGCAATCGAGGATCAACAGCAAATGCAGTTCTTGCGTACTCAACCCATTTTTCTGAGCTAATTCTCGACCTAGAATTCGTGCTTTCTCTACGACCAATGAGAACAAATAGTAAATGATAAATAAGATATGAAAAAATAACATTTTACAAAACTGATGTTCGTGAATTTACTTGGAGTTAACAGGTTGTGCCCAAACTTCAAGCCTATCAGCTTCATGCTGGCATAACATTAAAAGTAACTGTTTCCTCTTCTCTCGATCAATAGCATAATTCTCCAATTGTCCCCAAACAGGGTGAGACTGATCCTGCTATGTAGATTGGTAGATTAGTATTAAAGCAAAAGCAACTTTTGTATGAAATATATCACTATCTTACCATATGAACAAAGAGTTTCCGCTTTCCCACTTCTTGGATCATTTTGCTGATTTTGGAGAAACTGGACAAAGGAAGACACAGACTGAGCTTCACTTTGTGCAAAATTCCCTGATTAGCTTCAAACCATTCAGGTTCTTGGGCAAACCAGCATAGTGAGGCCCTTTAGTATTCCAGTGAAGTCAAAAATTACCAGTTAATATGAAAACAATTCATCAATAAAATGTTGAATTTAATATTCAATACCGATAGATCCCATCTTCCAGTAGCTGAAGTCCCAATCTAACTTTTGTAAGCTCCCACGATATTGACATGAGCAGAATTTAAGTCCAAACAGCATGACTGTGAAAAAGTACCAGTAGCGGCTGGGTGGCGTGAAAATCTCCATGGAAGTTTTGTAGTTGCCTGTAACATCCTTCCAAGAAGCAATAGCTGTACTATACTATCATGTTGTACAACCTATCAAAGCATAACACATCAGATAAAAATACAATAGGTAAATCAAGTTGCAGTTTGTAGCATGATAACAATACCAGTGAAAGGTAATATTGTCATATGATTAAGGTCAGTTATTGATGATCACACAATTTGAACTATACAGAACTTTACTAAAACTAAAACTAGGAACTCATTTGATCTAAAAGAACAAGTCACTGTGTGGTGAATAACTATAATTTTACCAAATAGGATGTGAATATCAAGTTTTAATTTATATATCTCGGTGATAGGTGGGTGAAGTTCGACATATACATCAGTTGATTTAATAAAATATATTTCTATCTCTGCTGTGTGTACTGTAATTAAAAAGGTCAATATGCATTTTCTCTGTTATGCATTTCTCTGTTTGTTTCCATTTCTCCTGCATACTGTACAAGATTCCAACTATGAGTCTGAAACCATAAAAGAAAATAAATCGCATGTAGTGTACTATGGTTCAAAAAGACTACAAGAAGAATTTTCACCTCAAAACGATCAATGAAAAATCCAATCCATAGCTTATGTGCTTGAATTTGTTGAACAGGGTCCTTTTCAGGGGGTGGTTGTGGTTCACCAGGTGAAAGGTGGGGCCTTAACTTAGCAGCAGGTCCTGAATACCTCGTGTCAGATGCAAAGAGACCTCGTTTTGTATCAATGGTCCATAACCATGCATCAACAAGCTCTGCAAGGACTACAGGGCCCAGTTGAGGTGCAGCTGAAACTAACCATGTCCAGATGAATATACCAGTTTCCATTGCATCAATTGTAGAAATGTAAGCAGGACACCAGCAAAGAAGCCGCAAAAGTTGGGAAAAGCTCTCTACATTCGTTTTGAATCTGAATCCTGAAAATTTTCATGCCATAAATTCTTCGGCAAAGGATGGGTCAATGTTGTGATTTATCTTAAATGGGTAAATCATCTATTTTATGCAACCTCCTAAAGTTTTACTTAAAGGTTTAAATTAAGGTAATTGTCAATAAAAAACTGTGGACTTTTAAATGAGCTTGCATAAAGTGCCTATACTCTTTTTTGCGTTAGTAACCCCTTAACTATTAAAAAAAGGGTAAAAAGTCTCAGAGATTGATTTTTGCAACTCATTCTTTTGCATGATTAGATTAGATCCTTTGACTTTTTACACATAACATAAATACTTCACTATTGTAAAATTAAGTCCCTAAACCTTAGAGAGGACCTTTCTTTCAGTTTTAGAAATCCAGAAAAATAATCAAGTAAAAAATAAAGTCCAAGCTTTTATGTGTTCTATTCGGAAAGGTCCCTCAGGTTGTTGCAACAATTGGCTTTTAGATTATAGCTGTAATTATACTATTTTTGAATCATTACTAACATATATCATCTAAAAAAAATAGACAAAAAAGTGGTTGCAGGTCAACCAACCTGTTTCGACCTATATGGCTATACTAAATATGCATGTTTTAATCCCAATCCATTTTGAATTTGGACCTATGACCCAACCAAAGACCCACCCATCTTACCACCTCTGGGTATCACATTGGATTTCAAAATATGCTTTGACTATTTACCAGAGTTGATAGAACCAGTGCAGCCGCCTGAGAACAAGTTTCTCTGAACGAAGACTTATCCACATCACCACCTTCTCTGCACTGAAAACAAACTTTTGAAGAAGACGAACAAACTTATTAAGTAATATCGATCCAAAAGATTCTTTTTGGGCTGTGGTGGTTGAGGAAAAGCTCCAGATATCAATCTTGAAAAACTACTTGGGCCAGGACCAGAGCCCGGTCCAGGAGGTGATGTAGGTTCAAAATCATCTGCTTTCTCCATATTTTCATACAATCTTGTCATGCCAGCGATTTCTCCAGAATGATTACACTTCACTGTGCACTAACGATAGCTGTGCTAAGAACTTCAAGATTAAAAGCCTCTGTTAGTTTGAGATTCCCCCCTGAAGATGCAGCTGCTGCTGCCATAACTGCAGGGATATTGCTGTTTTTGTACCACTCCAGCAATCACTTTTACCTGGCCCGATCCGTATTTCAGAAAAGTGAGACAACATCTGTTGTAGGCTGGGCCTTTTGCCACATGTTTGCTTTACAAAGTTTTTCCTGAAGTAAAACAAAAATTTGAATAAGTTTTCCTACTGGAAAATGAGAATTCCTTTTCTGGGCTGTGCAATTACCTGAAGAAGGCCCTGGCTAGTGCATGGTGCATGTGAAAGTGAAATATAATCCATTCGCGCCAAAATTTTTTGGTATAAAGATCGAACAGAAGATATCCAAGCAGGATCACTAACAATAGCTGAAGGTGGGTCATTATGCACAGAGAACAGAAGAAAATCCAGACAAGATGAATTCCACAAGATCTGGACATGTTACACAAATAGTGGATAAAACAGAGAAATTATCAAGTTAAATTGTTTTCGTTAGTTAAAATTTTAAAGCAAGTATTATACCTGTGGAAATCGATCCCTGAGTTGAGATAAGAGTTTAACAGAGACTTCTCGGACATGTTCATCTCTCTGAGACAAACTCTTTATGAGAAAACATGCATGAACAGCAAGAGTAGACTCTCTAACATCCATCGGATACCCTGTTTCAAATACTTGATCCTCCTGCACCCGTGATAATGAATACTTAAGTTACATAGCATGGATAAAAACTCTAAAATATATATAAGCTTAGAAAGAAACAACAGTTATTAAGTACAATGATATCATCTCAAGCTTAAAGTTTGATAAGTAGGTAACTAGATATGTGACTTATTTTGTATCAGAAGACAGGCAGGTATATCAAGTGCTTAATTCCAGGATAAAAAATTTATGAATTCTAAGAACTTGTAACCACATGCGTTTAAAAGCTTGTGCTTGTTGTATATTTTACATTGAAGAATATGCTAGCTATTACATACATACATACATATATATATATATATACATATATATATATATATACATATATATATATATATATATACATATATATATATACATATATATTAGATTTAGATTGCGAGTTTGGTTCCATGTTCTCCAAGTCTGCCCAAAGGCTCATAGTATAAACCCAACTACATGGTAAAAAACCATCACTGCAGCTAATATTACCTAACTCTAGCATCCCAACTAAGCTGCCACTGCTGACACCTGCTGGTGCCAATTGCTGCTAGTAGCCTGCCACTGCTTGCAATCACCTGTGGCCCGCTGACCAGATATGAGAGACATGGACTTTATCAGTTTCATGTATCCACACTACCAGTTGCAAATCTATGTGAAGAAACTTTTCAAAATTTGAAGTTTACGGAAAAGAAAGGCAAGGGAGGGAAAAGAGAAGGAAAGAAAAATTAATCAGTATTTGTGTTCTCGGTTGGAAAGAAAATGAGAGAGAGAGAGAGAGAGAGAGAGAGAGAGAGAGAGGAGGGAGAGAGAGAGAGAGGGAATGAAAGAATATAATTTTGTGTTCTTGAGTTTAAAAAAAGAAAGTTTTAGTGTTTCTTTAGTAGTTTATAGTTTACAGATGTGTGCCCTTATGGTGTATTATTTAGTAGTTTTTAGAGTTTTAAAAGGTGAAGGGCTGAAGGCATGTTGGTCATTTTAATGTCCTATTGAAGTTTTCTACCATTTCCTTTCTCTTACCTTCTTTTCCTTAAAAAAAGTCAAGCTAGTATTTTCCATGTCTCCTTCTTGTTACTTCACTTTCTCTCCAAATAAAACTAGAGAAGATGGGAATAAACTAGATAACATATTACTTTTTAGTATACAAAATTTAAGTACGCAAATTGGAATATTGCTCATGTTTTCAGATTTTCCATATCTGTAGCCAGGCATGCAGGGGCGGGTCTATGCCTTTGGAAAAAAAAATTTACACGTTGATGTTGGGTCGGGAGCCTCTTTGGCACCACTTTCTTCCCTAAGCAGACTGGGGCGCTTGTTTTATTTCTTCCCTTATTAATTATGCGGGGTGACAAATTTTTTTAAAGTGATTAGTTTACATTTTTTTCTTATTCACCAATGTGAAATAACAATTTATAAATTACTAGAAGAAAGTAATTAGGGAAAAATTTATGAGAAGGCCTGCAATTATAGTTAATTTGGGGCACTGAAATAGGTTGAGCCACCCCACAGGCATGATCAAGATTTGTGCCCCAACTTGAAGAGTGTTGGTTATGTCAGCCGTTAGGGTCCTGTTGTCGTGTATAGTATAGAGTTACGTTAGAATTTCGTTTCCATGTTCTCAAATTAGGCGTAAAGGGCCGTGTATTTTATTGTGTATATAGTTTCTTATTCCACAATAGAGAAATGAATATATTAATCCTGATTACAAAAGAATGTACCAGTTTTACACATGATAAGCAAGTCAATATTCATCAAGGTAATATTGTTTCTTAAAATTGGAATTTAGCTCTAGTATTTAAGAAGAATTGTAGATTCTAGGTAGGAAACCTAAACTTTTTCAGGGGCCATATATGTGTTCTAAATTTTAAATTCTAGGATGGCTCATCACTTGCTTGTTCATGTATTTAGTTCCTAAGATGAAGCATCAAGTATTATTATGTTCTAACTAGTTAAATGTGGGCAAACTTTAGTGGGATAATTAGCAATCAAGTTTCACCATTCCTCCACTTAAGTCACGCTATATTCTTCTAAGATGCTTAACCAATCACGTTTAGATTTTGTTTCAATGGTGCGACTTTTGCTTGAAACTTGACTTGTAACCTCTACCAATTTATATATGCTGATGTGGCACCCAATTGGGTATAATAGTTGAAATGGCATCCAATTGTACAAGAAATGATGATGCAGATGCCCATTGGGTAAAATAATTGATGGGATGCTACTTCCGCTATTTAGTTTACACATTCGGGATGCAAATAGCACGTCAACATTTTTCCAGTATATGTTTGCAATTCTTATTTTTTTTAAAAAAAAACAACATCAAAATGAAATATTGAAACTTGAGTGTTTAAAGCTCTTAAAAAGATGTTTAGGTGATCTAAGTGTGACAATAGTGAAACTTGATTGCTATCTAGTGATATTGCTTTGGTATGATATTATTTAAAGGATGAACTTTGTCTTGATCAGACAAGTAATCAACAGTAATGCTGAATATAAAAGAATTACCAGCCATGACAATGCTGTCTCAAAAGCACGGTGAACAACGGCCATTAAGCATTGAAAGACAGCAGGCATGAGATTTGGACTTTTTAGATACTCAAAAGCACAGCTGAAAGCACTCCTAGAAGCTGTAGAATTGGGACTGCAATTAAGGAGCCCACCATTGCTGCTAAACCTTATGATTTCCAGAAAAGCAACTGCAAGAAGATAAGTTGCCTTCACTCCTGCAAAATTGAGCAACAAATGAGGCTACCTTGTACAGATAGTTCGTACTTGCAAGATAATTATATAGTGGCTAAAATTAACTTCCAAGTTCTGTACCTGAAATTGTGCTCATAGCCCAAACCTCAACACGGCCTCCTAAAGCAGCAGAAAGTGCTGCTCTTTGGCTTGCAGCAGCTTTTTCGTTTCCACTTCCTCTACGACTACCAGGATTATGAAGGGCATTAAGTTCCAACTCATCTTCAAGCCATTTTACAGAGCTAACAACCTATCCAAAAGCAGAACCAGGGTGAAGAAATAATATATAAGCTTTAGGTCAACTTAGTACCGAGTAACATCATTTAATGATGCCATTTAATGACAACTTACCAGGGGTGGGGTTCCTTGAGAAATACGCTTTACAGCGGAACACCAGTGAGGATTCCACATGTATGGTCCATTCACAGCTTGAATAGAAGCTGCAGTTGTACTTCCTGCATTGCTGGATGTTTTAGAATTTGACTTCAGAGATTCTAGCACCGGAGGTGCTAAACCAAAAAGAGCAATGTAGAACCATAGATTTCGAAATAACTTTAGAAGTGAAGGTTCAACATCCCCCGTTGGGTCAAAATCAGAACATATTTCAGCCACAGCTGGAAGTAAAGGCCCCATGAAATCAGCTCCACAACTGCAAATTGCGAAAAAAATATAAATAAATAAAATGCTTTATGCTAACTTATAGTGATATATTAGAACAACCTATACCTTCCACTTTTGGACTCAGCAGCCAAGCCTACATCTGAGCATAATGATAATAGGCGCTGACGGTAATACTCGCAGTTTTGCGTTTGTAAGGTCTCTAGCTATCAATTCGAATCCTGCAGGAAGAGTCTAGAATTTAACTGAACGAGTGAGCATCTATCTAAGATAACGTTATTCTACTAAGAGTTAATATTTGTTCCAACAGTTAGATTTTATTATTAATGTAAAACGGTTTAACCACCAGCTCAGATAAGTTACTCCCTCAGCCCCAGAAAAAGGAGTCAACATTTGACTAGCAAAAGTCAAATATTAACTTTTTTATTTTATCAGATGACAAGTGTTCGAAATTTTAAAGGAAAGCCTAGCAATAAAACTCCAAGATACATACCTCAAAACGTTCTGAATGGCTTCTTCTGGCAAAGTATTGCTTTCAGCAGATCCAATGCCAGAAAGTTTGCTCAAGTAACTCCTCATCATAAGCACAACAACTTCACGATACGATTCTCAAATCCTAAGCTTGCCATGCGAGAAACAGCATCAAGAATCTGCAGTTACCCAACAAATAAAATTGAGAAAGCCTTAAAATTGAAACACAAATTTCATAATTTATGAACAACTAAGTTAAGTTATTATTATAGTATCCAGATGTTGTTGTCAAGATATGAACCCTATAATACTTGAGATGATGTCATACCCGGAGGCGTAACAAGCCAGGTGTTGAAGCATCGCCTTCCTCCAAATTTTCAATAAATAAGGCAGTATTGTGTCAACCACTTCAGCTTTATTAACTTGTACATTTAGCTCTGCAAGCAAGTGGATGACATTGAGTTGTATAACAGGAACAGACTTCTCTTTAGCATCCTGATATAATAAACAAAAATGGTTATTATATATTGGTTTCAACAAAACTAGAAAGTAAGTTCTAACATATGCATTGCCCTATCATTTACATAACACCGAGACCATCATTTTTTCAAGAAAAACAACCTTCTCCTCATAATCATTGTGTTCACGAATACTTGCAGCCAATCCCATGATAAATGTATCCACCGGGGTCGGTCTTTGGTCCATCCATATTCAATTATCTCACAGCTTGTCTTCAAGACACTATCAAACATAGCTCCCTGGCTACTTCCGGAACTCTCAGCCTACCCAAAGAAGTATGATGCAAATAAACTACTAAAACAAATGCCAAAGAAATAAGCAAACAATAACCTAAAAATAGTTACCTGCGCGCATGTAAGTAGCACAAGCTGTTTGAATCGAATAAGCAGAACCCTTAGTAGATGACCTCCACGAGTAAAAGCAATTTTTGGAGATACCATCAAGCAATGAGTTGAAAAGATCTTCACATGTTCTCAATCTCCTCCACACCGAGTATAGACAAGCTTCAGCTGCTTCTACTAGCAAAGCAAGAGCCCCATGCAACAATTTCTTCGATGATTTACCATCTAAATCAGGAGCCACATGACTTCGAACTTTTAGTTTAGCAGCAGCTTTGTAAACAGAGAGTTTCATGTTAATTTTAGCTTTCAGTGATGATCCCTGCTCTGTGCCATTCTTCCTTATCTGCCAATAAAACCAGTTCACAATTGCCCCACATGAAGACAATATATTCAATTATGTCTTTCAATTGTTTACGTTGTTCTACCTTGAGAAAAGAAGTCATTAACCTCAGCTGTTCCTTCGTGATAAGGCGTATTCGCTCCAAAAGATTGGATCAATCTGAACTTATCAAGAACCCGTTCGATCAATTTGAAGGCAATATCTTGTTTCTCCAGAGTCTCCATAGACTCCTCTTTGAAACTCGAAACACCCTTGTTATCTCCATTAGTGGGAGTACCCAAGCATCAATATTTGATTACCACCACCGAGGAAGACGAAGCAGTTGAGCATGTACCCAAATACGAATCAAGTAAACGTGTAACCAGTTTATTCGCATCTGAAGGAATAATCTGAGGAAAACTCTCGGACAACGCGGACAAAAAAGCCCTAGAAATCCCTAAATCAGAACTCCCGTCATCAATAGCAGCGAACACAATCCCGCCCATGAAACCTGCAACATCTGTGCTAAAATCCTGATACAGTTCAGTCGCTTTAACAACATACCCTAAGAACTCGTTATAAAACGAAGCAATAGAGGGTTTGGAAAGGATTTAGGCCAAAACGATTGGCCAAACGACGACGGAATCGATCGAATGAACTCCAAACCGTCTTCCGAGGGGTCGGATCGTCGTAATTAGGGCACTGAGAGATGAATCTGGCTGTTGCGAGAACAGCATTGAGCTGAAACCGTGAAATCCGAGGGGAACGGAGAGGAGTGACTCCGGTGGCGGACATCGTTTGCAGATCCACGCAATTTTGCTCGAGTACTGATTCGGATTCTTCGATATCAAATCGCAAAGCTCCGTTAATGCCTCCATTGTCAACAATCAATCAACTAATCGATCAAATCATGAATACTTGTGGAATCGATAAATTTGCATGGTGCGTTGAAGAATTGCAATCGATTGCATGAATTTCAGAATTCGATGTGATGTTTTGTTTTGGTATTAGGATATTGCATTTGCATGCAGAAGTTGGAACTGTTGAAAACCCCATAACGTTTCCCCCATTTCATCCGTTCTACGGTTTGCTGCAAATACACCTCTGTGTCTTCTCCGTTTTTGTAGCTATTAAATAAACTCCAAAATAACTGCCACCACCCTTTGCTGCCGCAAGTGTTCTTCTGCTCGAGTTCACCTGTGAACACACGAACATTTTACCTTAAAGAGATATTAAATTATTAATCAAAGATTTTAAATCGAAATATCTATAGTTTGATGTGTTTTTTTTATAATTGAATATTAATGGTTAATTTGTTTTAATTAAATAATTAGGGTGTTGAAAAAAAACTAAAATATCTTCGATTTAAACGGATGTTTTACGATGTTAGTGAAGTAGATAAAATTTAAAATGACAAATCTAAGAATTAATCTTATAAAATCATACGTCAATACAACATATATAAAAGTGATGTATATATGACATATATGTGTTATTATCGGAAAAAAAAACAGCTTAGGCATGAAACGTCATGCTTCATCCAAGTTCTTAAATATTTATATACCCATTATATCAATTATCGTGACTGTTATAACACTTCAGTACTAGCATAGAAACATAACGTGAGTTATCGAGGTTATCAATACTACTATATAATACATCTCTTACATCTCTTTGAATGGAGGTTAATTTTACCAAACGTACAAGTTTTGAAAAACATGTATAAAGGAGTGTAAGGCATTTAAGAGGTGTAGAATAAATAATTGATTAAGATTTTAATACACTTTAGGGGTAATATGGTAAATTTATTCATTAAATTTTATATACATTGATACTTTTGTCATTGTCTCTTTTATGTATTGTTGTTTTGAATATGATAAATGTATCTTATGAGGACAAGATAGTAATTTCATTTAAAGTGTAAGACATCTAATACAAACATTTTAAGCATAAAGTACAAGGTTTTATGCAATAGTTTCACCTCTGTCCCCTTTAATTAAATTCTTCAAATATATATTATTTAATACACATTATTAATACATTATTTAATCACTTCATAAATTTTAATTTATTTATGATAATATAAATTAACATCTAAATTTATATTTACTAATATATTTTTACTATTTAAACTAAGTATTATTTTATTTAAATATTTAAGTATATAACTAATATATATCATCATATTATAATAACAATAATACAAAAATTTTTCTAGGGGCATATTGTGAGTTTAATAATTTTAATATTTATCTATACCTATACTATTATAATAAGAGTGAAAGAATGATAGAATGATATTTTTACATATAGATTAAGACACCCATATAAAAAATCATGCTTAAATTTCAAAAAAATAATTTTTAATCCATTTATGCCATTACAATAAAGTATAACATGTGATGTTTATAATACAAATGCTAAAGCATATAACGTGGTCAAACAAAATTGTCATTTAGTTTCGGTGTCATTCATTCATTGCGATTGAGCACTCATTCCCCTTCCCTTTCCTTTGCTAGTGTTAACAGCACAATAACAATCAAGTGACAATTTATCCATTAACTTTCACCGGTCTATGCAAATCACCACGAAAGCTGCCTCCGATGATCATCATGTTGAATTATGCTGCTGCAACTTCTTCACTCAATTTCCAAAATTATCGATTCACAACCACTGTACTTCTGTCTCTCCGTATCATCAACATCATCATCACGCACGCCTCAACCATCACCGGTCCACCCCGATTTTATCTCCAAGTGTTTAGTAGTTACATACTGGTTCACTCCCGTCCACTAGCGCCGGTTTCTTATTCGACATGAATAACATTTGTCGTAAATCTCTAAAGATTTCACTAGCATGTGCTTTGTTCCAACCACCCTTGAATCTAGTCAGCTTTGATTTGTATTTTAATATTTTACTTTCATTGTTATCAGGTTTTAATCGATTATTGCCTAATTTACTTTCATTTGAAGTGTAAAACTATTGAGGTCAAAGTTTTGTTAGGCTTGAACTTGAGTTTGTCTATTTGTTTCGGGCTGTGAGAATATTTTATAAGCAAATGTTTCTTTCTTTTTTTCAAAAAGCATGAATTGACGTTCTTTTTATTATGCAGTTAAGTCATACATGGAAAATGACATGTATGTGAATCCTAGGATCGTTCAGGAATTATCATTTGATTTCAACAAGTATTGATTGCTGAATTATCAACCCTTGCTGTTTAAGAGATTATCAAACTAAATCAATCAAACAATGAACAAATAGAATATAAGAATAATCAAACCACGAGTGTTCACGAATGATGATTGTAATGCTTTTCTTGTTGCTATTGATGTTTTGATATAAATGTTGCTTATGTTGCTTGATCGTATGTTGATCGTCTATTTACATCTGATCTTGATCTCATGTTATATAGAGATCTTATTCTATTCTATTTCTAATCCATTGCTAATCTTTCGCTAACTTGTTGCTATAAATTCAGCTAACATAGTTATCTGAATCTCCGCCATATTTATCGGCATAGGAGTTTGAGATTTACAATGAATAAATACATATAATGTTGTGATGTGACGTGGAATATTCACTTGAAATATATGTCTTCCATCGCCATTAATGTTGTTATTCAGCCACGTTGACTT